>LNAC01000020.1:3817117-3844655 GCA_002007465.1 Ailurus styani
GGGTGGTGGTGGTGGTGGTGGTGAGTGGTATGCACCAACAAGGTGTGACAGGCAAGGTTCCAAGATGGCAGTGCCTCCACCCAGACCCTCTGGCCTGCCGTATGCTTTTCTATAGATCCCATATTAAAATGCAAACGCATCTGAGATAAAGAGCCCTTCCCATGCCAGGTGAGCAGTGTCCCATAGGTTCTGAAAGGATGATAAACAGGAATGGCCCAAGCTCTGGATGGGCGAAGTTTGGTTCTATAGTCGCACCTTCCACAAAGGTATGGGTCCGGTTGTACACGCGGGATCAACCTGGTTGTAGGAAAACTGTCAGAGGCCTCTCCCACCCCTCCTTCTCCTTGCACACCGGTGTGTGGACTAGTTCCTGCCCCCAAAGCCAGGAATGTTAATCCATTTGAGCAGAAGGGTGTGTGCCCTTGCAGCCGGGAGGAAAGTTTCCAGGATGTCTCCTGGGTAAGTCTCAGTGGCTTCTCTAAGTGGCCGTAGCCCAGTGGGAGCCTGCAGGAGGCAGGCAGCCACATGAGAAAAGGTGCATGAATCATGACCACACATGAAACCCTGAATCCACACGTGCCCCATATCACATTTTTAGAACTGGATTCCAAGGGAGATATAACACGTGTCCCTTGAGAAAAAGAATTCTTTGGTCAAATACAGTTGAAAACCAGTTCTTTTGGAGAACCTCCAGTCAAACTAAAGTCTCTGAGAAGTCCTACAGTTAGTTACTATCTTTTTTAACCCAGGTGTCTTGGTTCGATGAAGGAATACTTTTTTTCTTGAAACACCCACTAACATTCTATAGAAGACATACACTCGGTTGAACTCTGACCTGGATGTCGCTATGATGGGACAGGAACATGCTCGATGATGGCTGAGCCCATAGGAAAGGCTGCTGCTTTCTGAATTCCCCAGAATCTCTGAGGTCTCTGCTGAGAAGGTGGTCACCCCCGTAAGACGGGCCAACGACAAAGAGCTGTCCGAGGGGCTACGGAGCCAGCGTCTCCTCGGGAGACACGGGCTGGCCGAGCAGAGCCTGACACCGTCCCTTCCTCCCAGGGTGGCTCCTTGCAAGACTTCTCCTGCCACTTAATTAAGCCTGTGCTTGGCTCCTCTGAGACGTGCGATTCAGACAGGGCTGCCTTTCTCCCATAAAAGCTGGCTTTTCCCTGCTTCCCTGTCTCCCCCACACGGAGCCCTCCTTCCTGCCCTGCGTGCCTTTTCCTGTCTAGACCTCAGGGCTGGATCAGCGGAAGAAAGGGAAAATGATCATATTGCCGTGCCAGAAGATTACTTCCATTCCCCGGCCCCGGCATGCAGCTTTGGGGCGTGCAGCAGAGGGGTGTGTGTGTGTGTGTGTGTGTGTACAGGTTTGTACCTGAGTGTGCCTGGGAGCTGAGTGTGAGGTCCTGTGTGTGTGTGTCACAGGGTATGACTATGTGTGAGGGAGAAAAGCATGTGTGAGCCCGAGAGGCTCTGAGTGACAAAGACTTCAGAGGTCTGTGTGTGTGCGCGCGTGCGTGTACACACACACCCGCATGCACACAGGAGAGAATGAGAGAATGCAGAAGGGCACAAACCAACAAATGTGAGCAGGAAAGAAGAGGATAGGCAAGATAAGCCCGAAATGGCCACACATCAAACAAGAACAAAGTAGTCTCCCATTTGGCAAGGTTCTGGGAAAATAACACCATTTTCACCAATGTTTTGTACAAAGAACACTTAGGCTACATGAGATGGCTTTGCTGTGACTATGGAGCATTACGAGGGTGTTGGAAAAGCCTGGGGCTTGCTCAGGAATCTCTACCTCGGCCTTGGCTCTGGCACGCGCTCTGTCGACAGCGCGGTGGAACGTGTTTCCCTCGCCTGTGATGGGGGCGCCGCTGGCCTCGGCCCTGCCCCGCGGCGGGGCTGCACTCGGACACGAACATAGATGGTGGCAGCCACAGAGCCTGGGTTCAAATCCCGACTCCGCCTTTTACCAGCCAAACACCCGTGGCACTGGTTCACTCTGTGCCTCAGTTTCTACTGTTGTCAAACGGGGATGAACAAGAGCACCTCAGAGGGGCGACATTTCTGAGATGTTTCATGTAAGTGGCTCAGCCGAGGACACGCACCCAGGAAAGCTCAGCAAATATGAGCTACTGTTAAATGTGGATGCAGTTGAAGGCTGAAAACTATGGGTCCCCTTTAGAGGTGCTGTGGATTTGCCTTCCCCTGGAGAGGGGTCTCCTCCCCTGGATGAGATCAATGTCACAGCCCAGAAACACGGCTAAAGATGAAGAAACCGGGGCACCTGGGTGGCTCAGTGGGTTAAAGCCTCTGCCTTCAGCTCAGGTCATGATCTCAGGGTCCTGGAATCGAGGCCCACATCGGGCTCTCTGCTCAGCAGGGAGCCTGCTTCCCCCTCTCTCTCTGCCTGCCTCTCTGCCTACTTGTGATCTCTCTGTAAAATAAATAAATAAAATCTTAAAAAAAAAAAAAGATGAAGAAACCACAGCTTTTTTCGAGTTTTCAGGAATAGGAGACAGAGGGGCATTCTGACCCCATCACTTTCGGCCCCCTCCTCAGTTTTGCTAACAGGGTCATTGACCCATTTGCTGGATCAAAATGGTGGAATCAGAATGTCCCAGAGGACAGAGCCCAAACTGGATTCAGGGAGGGAGAACCAGCACGTTGCTACAGGTAAGTCACGCCACCTGTCCTCCTTGTCTAGAACTCACAGACTTACCGGACTTCTGGGCCTTGTGCCACCTGTTCCCTGGGCCCCTTGCCCCCTCGACCTCCTGGGCTCAGAGCAGATCTCTCTCAGAGAAGCCCATCTCATGACTTGGCTTTATCTTCATGGCACTTCTCACTTGCATGTGTACACGCACCTGTTGACTACCTGCTCTGCTGCCCAGAACGTTCGTCTGGCTCGTAGTCACAGCTGCAGGCCCTAAAACAGAGCTCGCCCCAGGTCACATCCTTACCACAGAAGCCATGAAAACGGAATGACAGAAAAACGTTTAGAAGTGTTCGTTACCTGCCGAAAACCGGGTTGAGGGTGTTGGGGATGTAGTGGTCCCGATCTTCGATTACTTTTTTGCCCAGTGTTATTTTTATGTAAGGGTCACACTGTGGGGACAAAACAGATGGCAAGCTGTGTCACCATGGGGTGCAAGTTCAAGGCAGTTTCCGGGGCAGACTAGGGAGCCCCCACGCCCACTCCCACCCCGAGGAAAAGCCGGTGGCTGGGGGCACAGCCGAGGTGTGAGGGATGGGCCCCTTTGGGCGGCACACAGCCAGCCGCCTGCAGAGCAGCGGTGTGGGGTGGAGAGGCGGTGGCAGCGGGGAGGGACCCGGTCAATCTCCTCGAGGTCACATCTGTAAAATGAGAAGCATGAACCAGAGGATCCAAAGCCCCTTCGAGCTGTCGGATAAATCCCCGTTGGGACAATCCTCCTGAATACATTGTTTGGATAGAATATCTTTCCCCCTAGTGAGATAACAGACGCCCCAAAAGAAAGAACATGACAATTATTGTGGCTGATGACTGTAATTATCTTGCTACAGGAGAAGGCCCCACACCCAAACTCTTACCAGGCCATTGTTGTCCTGGGGCTGGAGTTCTAAGCCTCGAACAATGTAAATCCTAACCGTGCATTCCTGTGGGACGCTGTCAGGTAATTCCCGAAACTGCCTGGGAGGGGCCGGCACGCTGGGGTCATCCGACAGGGGGTAGATTCTAAAGGAGCCCTACGAGAGAGACACACAGACGTCCTCACAAGGGCCGCGGTGGCCTGGGCAGAGGGTTCCTGCCCTCCCGACCGCGCATGCTCCGGACGGCCGCTGGGGCGAGCACTGCCTTTTCTGAAAGAGACAATACCGATTACTCTTTGCCTCCTCATTCCAGGGGGAATGTGAAACGATGATAAGTATTGAACTGATCGCAGGGGAGGAGAAAGGGCAGGCCAAGCAGGGAGACCAGGCACACATCTCGCCAAGAGTTGGATCAGCATGGTGGAAAAGGAGGCAGTGAGGAGAAAAACTGCACGTATTTTGAAGATAGGAATAAAAGTGGTTATTTTTTAAACCCAGTGAAGTACAAAGGATGACTTCCCTTAACAGGCATCACCCGTTAAGCCCTCCAACCCCCAGGCAAGCTCCTGTTCATCCCTCAGGTCTCATCTAAAAAGTATCACCTCTTCCAGGAAGTCTCCCTGATTGCCTCTGAGTTGGATGTGTCTCTTACTCTCGCTCTTCTAACCTGCCCTTACCCCTGTTGCAGCACTGACCCCTGCCTTGTACTTGTCTATCTATTGTCTACATTCCTCATGAGCTTGGGAGCTTCTTGAGGGTGGGAATTATGTCTTATTCATCACTCTATCTCCAGAACCTAACACAGGGCTGGGCATGTCACCGGGGTGCAAGAAATGTTTTTGAGTGAGTGAGCCAGCAGGCCAGCTCGACAGGCCATAAACCTTATCGTGAAACCAGCTTTATTAAGCACGAGAGAAAGCAGTCCAGTTGGATTCAGACCGTGTGGGCCTTAGTTCCAGCTACACTGGTTCCGCAAAGCAGTGTGAAGTAAGCACTTACTGTAACTATACTCTGTGCCAGGTACTGGAGACCCAAACGTGAACTCAAGAAACCCAGTCTGGCACAGGGATGTGAAACAGGTTTGCCTCCCAGGCCTTCCGGGATTGCTTGCTGGGACACCGGGGGGAGAAGCCCGTGGAGAGCGGGCTAGGGTAGAAATGCTCCCATCCGTTAGCAATGTCGGCTCCTGGGAAGGAGTAGAAGCAGCAGCACAACTGCCTGGGATTTGCCCCCTGCGGTCGGAGGCCGGGGCAGGCCCGAAAGCAGATACTTGCCCTGTGAAAGGTGCTTTAGTGGTGAGGACACCAGACCTGTGGGAGCCCAGAGCAGGAGTGAGTCACTCCACCGGAAGCCACCAGGGAACACTTTACAAAGAATGGGACACTTGAGCCGGCCTTGAAAAGGATGAATAGGAGTCTGCCAGACCACAAAGAGGGAAGGCATTAGAGCCTGTCCCAAGGCTCCCAGCTGAGAGAGGACGGGGTGCGTCTGGGGCTGGGCCGAGGCAGAGGTCCTGAGCCGCGGGGCCGGGCGGCCTGGGAGCCGAGGGGCTTGGGAAAGGCCCGCTCCGCCGGAGGAAGGTGGCGAGGCTTCATGGAAACCCGACGTCTTTTCAGTGGACAAGAAACACGATCCCACTGGGCTGCGTGGGGAAGGGCCTCGAGTGGGACGGAAGGGTGGCGAGGCCCGTCGGAGGGGAAGATGTGGCAGGGCCCCGCGGAAAGCCTGGAGGCGGCGGGGGCGACAAGGGCTTGGAGGTGCCGAATCTGCAGGACCCAGGCTTGGACGGCCCGGGCAGGGAAAGGGGGCTGCGGAGAACGGCCTGGAGGGTTCCACCCCCGCCCCGGGGCCCTTTTCCTTGTCATCAGCTTCTAGCATCCTTCGAACGTCAGAGGACGTGTCCCTGGCCCAGAGGCTGGTCATGCTTTATCCTAGGTCTATAAAGAAACTAAAGGTGGATTTGAAATAGCACAAAACCCCCCATTTTACTCACCTTAAACTCTCCTACCACGGAAGGGTCTTCATTTTCATCTGATTTGCCTCGATACAGCTTGAAAGTATCCGAGAAGTCTGTCAGGCCCTCAAATTCTGTTACATCCTCTAGTTCACAGTCGTATATCTGAAAAAACATCCACAGATTCTTAATTTCTCATTAGAATACAGGGGGAGTCGAAAATCAAAAAGCCCGACGGTACCACGTGGGCTTGTGGATGGGGCTTGTGGACGAGGCCCTGCGACCCTCTCGTCGGCAGCGGCGCCGAATGCTACAGCCACTTGGGGGAAACATCTGGCACTTTCTTCTTGAGTTCAATAGCCAGCTATTCTGTGACGCAGAGACTGCATCCCCAAGCATTTATCCAAGAAAAATGGAAACGTGTCCATCTGGTACGAGGAGGTCTGAAGCGGCTTCCTTGTCAGGAGAACGGGTGCCCCCAGGGCAGTAACCCCACAGAGTGAACCAGTGCCCGGCAGGAAGGAGGGACAAGCGACTGGTGCACGGGACAGCGGGATGGATCTCAGAACGACAGGGGATGGGACTAGAAAAGCCAAACACACACCAAAGCCATATGGTATGAGCCCCTTCTATGGAGTATAAAAACCAGCAAAAGCAATCCATGGTGGGGAACCCAGATCTGTTGCCTCCCAGAGGGCTGGGAAGTGGTGGATAACTGGCTGGAAGGGGGTGCACAGGGGTTCTCTGTGGTGATGGAAACGTTCTCTTCCTCGTTTTGGGGGGTTGTTCACACAGATGTATACCATGATCACAACCCACAGAATGGAGTCGTTTATTGTATGTAAATTGTGCCTCCATAGAAAGCCAGAAGAGGAGGAGGAACAAGAATGAGAAGGACAGAAGGAAGGTGGGAGGGCAGGAGGGTGGATTTGGGACTGATCTACTCGGCCAGTTTGATCATTTTTCTAAATTAGTGGTTCTTTACATGCTGGTGTTTCTTAAACTGCACTGAGATGTTATGACGATAACATGGAAATATTTGGGGTTTTTCTACTTTGATGGGGAAAATCATTTTAATGGCTAGATATTTCTCATTTTAAAGATTTTTTTCTACCGTGGAGTGTTCTGAAAACGTTAGCATTTGCTTCTACTTAAGCGCATTAATTAGACTGAAAACCGGAATGAAGAATTGGAAACTCCAAACGTTAACCCAGGAGATGACAGGCAGCCAGATTTGCTTAGCTCAACAGTTCGCCTTCCTCCTGGACACACGTGCCCACAGTTATGAGGGAACGTTACACCCATGTAACAGAATCAACTTTTCAGCTAGTGAAACGGATGCCTGTGTGGTGGACAGAATAAGGCATGTTGGCATTTCATGCTGTTCTGCAAGAGCATGACTTTTAGATTCCCTGGGTCGAACTGGATCATTGTTGGCCTAATCAGCGTGGTGTTGATTCCCAGCCCTCTATCAGTTAGCCCCAAGCCCCAAAGTGGCAGTCACACATAACCATAAACCAGCAGCTGTCCTCAGGCTCCGGAAATCTTGGCAAAGCCAAAGCCCATTGCAAGAGGTGTCCTGGCCCTTCCCCATCAGTCCCTCCGCTGGACCTTTTGGTCAGTTTTCATGGACGCCAATCCCTCACCCACAGCAGTACAGGCCCAAGTACCTTGAGTTTGGAATAGCCTTTCTGAACGTATTGTCCACATTTTTCATGTTCCCCTGTGGAAGCATAAAATTTACTCCACCAGTCAACGATTTCTTCCTCCTAATCAAAGACACATCGAAATGGAAAAATCTTTAGTGTTGACATGGATTTGCAATCAATGCAGGAAAACCTGCATGTAATAGGTAAGAGAAATCAGTACTTCTGAACCTGACACAGAGGACAGTACAGGACTTTTGTTGACATGCACCATGGATTCAGCATTCACGATTCTTTTACCCAGAAGCTGATGGTCGGTGAAACGACCATCTCTGGCAGCCAGTGAAATGTGTGCGGCTGTACTGCCCACGGCTATATGCTAGATGTTTCTTACGTCCTACAGGCACAACTAGTCATTAGTCTGAGTTTACTTTTTCATCCTGTTGACTTGATATTAAATATACAAATAAATAAAACTCCCATGTGTGTTTTCTGCTATTTCATTTCTTTAACCTTTTTGGCCACCAGTGCATTCTAAAACAAAGCTAAGCTGAGCGGTGGAAAAACTGGTTCTAATTCAAGTGCCATCCTTTACAATATAAGCCATACATACCCTCATGCTCTCGCTTTCTCAAATAAATAAATCTTAAAAAAACACATTAAAAAGTGATAAAGTGTGGAACAAAAGTAGGGAGGATTCTGGGTCCTTTAGACCATTGGTTCCCAACCCATCCTTGGGTGAGTCCTGGGCATCCAACATGCTTTCAGAAATTCCTCAGGCGATTCCAGCATGCAGTTAGTGTTCAGAAACTCTGGTTTAGCAGGGTGGTTCTTGGTCACACAGAGGGGACAGCATATCACAGTCACTTGTAAAACATTTTTGAACTGCAGAAGCCTGTAGTTTATACAAAGCTGCCAAAAATCCCACTCCCATTTCCGACAAGAATAGAGCCTCATCAGACCCACTCATCGCTTCCTCAGTCTGGGTGAAGGCGAGGGGGGAGAAGGAACACTCGAGAAGAGCTCTTTCTTATCTGTGTGCCCTATACACGTACACATACACACACGTACTTATTTCCCCTGTATAGTCAGTAACCCAAGGACTTAAAACCAGTTTCTTTACATATCAGCTACAGACAGAACATCTAAAATGAATCTTAAATCTAGCAAAGCATGTATAATAGTTACCTTTTCTGTCAGCTGTTTATCACATTATTCACAGGAAGAGGGCAAACCATAGGTCACATGGATATGGAGACCCCATGGGCATTAGGTTTGAAGAGAAAGAGAGGAGAAATTAGTTTTCATGCATGCTTTGTATTATCAACATTTTTGATGGATTATTTAGAATATTCAAGATGATCTCATAATTAAACACACCTTATTGGTTTCTTCCCTGAAAATGTGCAAATGAGTTACAAACAGTACTAACATGAAAAGGCTGGAGGTAGCCACCCACATCCCATGGTTTCAAGAGTTAGATAATCTCACTGCCAGCACGGGAGGGTTGGGGCGGGGGTGCCTGGTAGTGCAGCTGCTCATTGGCCTGCCCCAAACTTTTCGTTTAGCTCCTAAAGTATTCCTCAACTTGGCCTAGTTCTTAGCTCTTCACAGACTCTTGTCATGGGATGTTTGTGTCTAGCATGGCTGCAATTTCATCATGTAGGTACCTTCCCTTGCTTTCTCCCCATGCCTCTGTTATAGCACCAAATATGTATCTGTCCACTGAAATTGTTCTAAGGTGTCAAGTTTCTCATGGTCAAATGCTTCCATTTGAGCTTCTGCGCGGAGAATCCATCCCTGATCTCAGGGCACATCTGAGAGATCAGAGAACGGTGAGCTAGGATGTGGAGCTTGAGTTTTTGCTTGGAGTCTGCTGGTACATCACCCAAGTTCACCCTCAGGGGCAGTCTGAGGGACCGCTAGCTAGACCCCCTGGCTGAAATTCTAACTTCGTGTCTCGTGTGAGGAGAGAACAGCTCATTACAGGCACTCCCTACAGCTGCTTATGAGGGGGCCACGGGCTTCCTCTGTAAGCACCCTCACTGGTTTCTGATTGACATTTATCCAACACACAGAATTACCAAGAGAGGCAGAGAGATAGACAGATGTCACAATTCCTTATATTAGATTCGTCCCAAAGCACGGCTAAAAGTTAAATCGCAGCCAAATTGAGATTTTGGAGAGAGACGTTTTATGCCAAAAGTGCATTCACATTCTGAATGATTCCTGAATTTTTAAAAAAGATTTTTAAAGTCCGTTTACTCACATCTATTTTCAGCTCTCTGAAATCATTTCAAAGAAAAGAGCTCATGAGTTAAAAAGTGCAACTCAAAACAAATGCCTGATTTTAAATATCGGGATTAACATGGGAGAATTTATTCACACCTGCCCGCTCATTAGTTCATGCAGAAAAGTTAACTGGAGTAACTTGCTTTATGGTATCTCCATGAGTCTCCTTTAGGCTTACAACAACCACATTTGTTTAAAGATGGCCTCTCGCTCCAAAATCTAGTATTAGAAGGAATCTGAAAGGAGAATTCCAGTCTTCAGCCCGAGGCCCCGCAGTCCCAAGCAGCGTCATGCATTTCCTTCTCATACAGACATACATACATGCACTGTCCTTGGAGAAGCCATTTTGCGGAGTGCTGTTGACATACTGCTTAAGCACTGGAATTGGAAGGTAACTGTTGAAACGGCCACATCAGTTCTGACCCACCCTCCCCGTCTACCCAGCCTGGGTCAGCGGGAGCAGATGTAAACACACATCACAGGTACACGTGATGCAGGCCCAGCAGCAAGCTTGTTATGGGCTCTTCCGAAGCTCCCCTGGCTTCATTTGACTCTGCACCGGTGTGCTGTCTCCCTGACAAATGGGCGGAATCCGATTTTTAGGGGTGATTCCAACCAGCTTTCTTATCAACACAGAGTACGTCAGCGAGAGGTTAGCAGAGCAAGCCGATTAAAGTCATTTACAGTGTAGTTGTCACCCCTTTTCTGCAGGACCCAAGACCTTCCAAGACCTTCAGCAGATGCCTGAAACGGCGGGTGGTACCGAGCCCCCAACACACTATGTTCTGTCCTAGACATGCATACCTACGGTCAAGTTTAATGTACAAACAGGCACAGGAGATCAATAATAGCTAATAATAAAATAGAACGATTGTAACAATATACTGTGCTGAGTTCTGTGGATGTGGGGTCTCTCTCAAAATATCTTCTTGTGCTGAACTCACCCTTCTCGTGTTGTTGGGAGATGATAAAATGCCTACGTGGTGAGGTGGATGACATAGGCATTGTGACATAGCGTCAGGCTATGACCGACCTTCTGACGATCTGACAGGAGGAGGCCACTGGCTTCTGGACCCCCGGACCTGCCATTGACTGCGGGTCACTGAAGCCACGCAAAGCGAAACCACAGATAAAAGGGGACTCCTGCCTGAACGATGGTGTCCAAATACTACCTACCTAATACTACCTAACACTCCCACCCCGATCTGTGAGACTGCAACTCCGATTCCATGATGTAAATGAAACGTTCACAATGTGTTGTTGCTACAGTAACCCAGTCATCTGTTAACTCTTACTAAGAAATGAGTGAGAATATTGGCATAGATCGGCCTTATTCTTCTTGATCCCCCCTGCTGTCGGGCTACTGAGGACACAGCAGGCATGAATAAGAATTGTTTGACGATGGGAAGTAGGAAAACTGGAGGCAGATCACAGAATAGGATCTAAAACTGCCTTTTCCCAGAGGAGTTGTGAAAATGTATATAAAGGGTCTTACGTATACAATCCTTAATTTCTCCCTAGGCCACTACTGTTTTGTTGGGAATATGTGAGGTTGTTTACAAAGTGAACGTGGTCGTTGTGCAAATTTGGTATTGTCATCTGTGACTGTGGAGGAGTCCCAGGGAATAGAATCACTGCTCTGTCGTGCGGCTGTGGGGGCCACATTTAATATGGTCCAGTTGTTAGTGAGCTTAATGAAGTGGGAAGGAAGTGAATTCTTCAAAAAGGCACTGTTTATGGATATAACATATTAAAGTGCAATCATGTGCATTTTTTGGCCAGTTTGCACATTAAAACATGCTGTGAAAGTCCATCCTAAATGCCAACACAAACAGGGAGATATTTGATGTTTTCTTTTTTCTGGACTGAGATCTTTTTTACATTTTTTTTCCCCTTTCCTTCTTGTAGAATTGGCCAGAATGGTTTTAAAATAGGGTCCTGAGTGAGCATTTCCACCAGTTTCTTCACTTCAAAACCACAGTGAGTATAAAAATCTAAGATATCCCATACCCGGGCAAATTGGATCATTAAAAATCCACGATACTTCTCCTTCATGTAGGAAGGAAAAACTCTGTGCTATGTGCATCCCTCTTCTGAATGTTCTGTGCTATAAACTGTCTCCTGAAATTTCTCTTTCTAGCACATGGTATCATTCAGACTGTCCACACCAATGGTTCTCAGAACTGCCAGCATGTTAGAGTCACATGGATAGATTTTTAGATACACTGATGTCTACTAGGCCCTCTTCCTCTTGGAGGGTAGGACCTGGTCCTATTTTAAGTATTCTGGGTGACCCAGGGCAGAGGACACTGGTCTACACAGCATCTACTCATCTACACACACTGATGAGTGTATGATTCAGATTCTTTGTTCTACCTCCATAAACTGCTTTGGTTATTATTATTTTAATTGCATCAAACGACTGGTTGACTGAATTTGCCCAATACCTAGGCACCTGGAAAATAACACTGACATTATCCAGTGATCAGTTCTGAAACCTACCTTCGAAGCCAGTAATGGTTTGGAGTCTTCTATTTCAATAATGACATCCCGGCAAGGCGGGGTGGATAGAAGGGAGGCTGCAAGACAAACAATTTCTCACCTAAGATGCTTAGAGAAATACAGGAGTGAACATTCTAGTCCAAGTTCAAGTTCAGCGGTCAAGGCAGTTTCAGCAGTGGAAGGCAGTTTCCTCATGGACGGGACTTCCTGAGTAGAGGACCACACCCAATGGAGAAGGTGATCCAGTAACTCATCACTTTTCCCAAAGCGTGACGTAGGTTTAGACATCTTTAAGGAACGATATGGCCCATTTTTCTCCTGTCTTGGACAATTAGCCCAGTGTGTGAACATAGAAAGGGCTCAAAAAAGAATGGTGTCAATTATAGCAATACATGTTTTGAGGATGGGGGCGGGGAAGGGGAACCTACATCTATAGGAGCCTGTTTCTTGGAATCTGTTCCCAAGACACAGAAAAGCAAAGCAGGGCAAATAGTTGCACGTTTCAGGTCTCCAGGTGCAGGGGGTCATTCCACCCCGGTCCCCCACAGTGTGTGCACAGGGAAGAGGCATCGCCCTGGCTGTAGGCGATTCGCAGATGGCTGATCTTTGAACAGCATGGGTTTGAACACTCTGTGGGTCCTTATATGTGGGTTTTTCTTCAATACAGTACAGTACTGTAAATGTATTTTCTTTTCCCTGTGATTTTCTTAATGTTTTCTCCTCTCTAGCTTACTTTACGTAAGAATACAGTAAATGATACATACAACATACAAAGTATGTGTTGATGGAGTGTTTATGTTATTGGTATTTAAGGCTTCTAGTCAACAGGACGCTAGTGGTAGTTAAGCTTTAGGGGACTCAAAGCTGTCCATGGATTTCTGACTGCGTGAGAGTCAGCGCCCCTAAGTCCCCATGTTGTTCAAGGATCAACTAACTGTATTTGTGGCTCCAGGTTTTGGGATGAGAGCAAGGGCTCAAGGGTAGCCCCTGGGCTAACCAGGTTTGTTTCCCCCGAAGCCTCAACCCGGGCTAGGGGTGTGGGTGAGGGGTGTGTCTACCCTTTCTGGAAGATGGCACAGGGCAGTCAGACATTCTCCAGGAGGCCAGCACCCAGACAGAATGAATTGTCAAGCAAAAAGAACTTTCGTTTAATCCACCATGTAGAACATAAAACAGGGGAGGGGAAGACACATTTTTTAGGTAGGTACCATGTGCCAGGCAGTGGACTAAGCCTTTTTCATACTTTATCTAATTTAACCCCTCAATAGTCCTGCAGAATATGGGGGCACCTCGGGGTGGCTCAGTTGATTAAGCATCTGCTTTTGGCTCAGATCATGATCCCAGAGTCCTGGGATCGAGCCCCACATCCCACTCCCTGCCCAGCAGGGAGCCTGCTTCTCCCTCTCCTGAGGCCCCTCTCCCCTTATTCGTGTTCTTGCTCACTCTGCTCTCTCATAAACAAACAAACAAATAAAATCTTTTAAAAAATCCTACAGAATATGCACCATTATCCCCATTATAAAGACTAAAAAACAAATTGAGGCTAAGGGAATGTAAGTTATTTGCTTCAGGTTAAACACTTAGGAAGCGGAAGTAGATGACCTAGGGCTGTGTGACCCCAAAGTTTGTGTTTTAACATACCAGAGCCCAGAGCAGAGCAGATGCTCAGTGAATGTCGGAAATATTCGGGGGGACACTGGGAGGCTGGGGAGACTGACATTTACTGAACATCTATAAAACCCCAGTTGCTGTGCTAGGTCATTTCACGCCCATGTAGAACCCCCATGTCTATCAGCAGTCTCTGCATTTCCAAGATAGTCTCCCCCAAAACTCCTGACACACACACAACACAGAACGTGACAGCCAGTCGGGCAGGCAAGTGGGAACACAACTGTATTCGAGTTCCTTCTTACCAGCTCTGCTTTGCCAGCCTCACAGCAACAAAGCCTCAAGAACAGGAGGAAAAGTTACTCTATATGCTTCCAACGTTAAGCCAGCCAAATACATTCCTCAACTCTTACCTATTACTGGTTTTAAGAAAGGACCAGATTGATCTAAACTAATAGATTCTGGTCTTGGGACATCATGTTCCTTCCACCCCCTACTCCTTAAGGATTTCCTTCTTCAAAGACTTCTCTGAAACCTTGACCACACTTCACATTAATTACAAATGGTCACTAACCAGGAGACCTCTGCCCGAGGCCCTACCCACCCAGCCCCTGACCAGTAGACACCAACAGGTCCACACTTGGAGGTCAGAGAAAGGTTGCAGAATTTGTGATTTCACACAGCTGGATCAAAGAACTTGGTCTCATGAAAGCACTAGCAAAAATGCTAGAACAATGGTTTAGTAACCCCAAATTTAGTAACCCCAAATACAACAATGCTGCAGTTACAGTAATCCTTGTTATTACAAAAATGTTGCTATTTTAGGTATTACCAATTCAACACAAAATGCTCTGCATGGGAAATTCCTGGGTAAACTCACGTAGGTGTTTTTTTTTGTTTTTGTTTTTGTTTTTTTGCCCAAGTGTGATTGAGGATTTTATTTTTTCCTCTTCCCTGAATCAGGGATAGAGGATGCTCAGATCCATATAATAGATGAGTTTCATATGCTCTGTGAAATCAACACCAAACCTTCTAAAAGATTAAATAGAACTGGTTAGCAGTGCAGCTGCTTAAACAGAAGACATCTGTTTCAGTCTTGGGGTACCAACGCTCAGCTAAATGAGTGTGTCCCAATTCTCCATGGGGCCTAATCTCATGAAGCCAAGGGCCCTGGGACCTTGTTCCCTGTTGTGTCCGTCCCCAGCCCCCTAATATGAACCCTGCACATAGTAAGCTAAAAACAAGTCTTTACTGAATGGGCAATAACAAAATGCTATTCATTAGCTATTATTTCTTGGGAGCCTAAACTACGTATTATGTCCTGCTCTATCATCTACTTATCAATCACATGACCTAAGGCAAGTCATTTAAACTCAGCATGTGTCAGATTTTCCCCCACGGATAACAATGAAAGAACATTTTTCCAGTGACATCACAATCACGGGATGTGTTCATGAGGACAACAGATGGAAAGCAATATGAAATAAAAATCCTCCCCCTGCTTCAGTGCTCACGAGGGGACCCCTGGATTTCCACATCAAAACATTTATCACGTTAGACCGCAACCTCCCTTGTTTGTCTTCTCCACTTGATACGTGACAGCTTGAGGAAGCCCTTGACATTTCCTGCAGAGACATCGAATGTTCGGCCAGGGACAGGTTACCTCAGAAGGTAGTGGTTTCAGCACTGGACTCCCCCCAAAACAAGGTGGGAATTCAAACCCACCTCTGCCACTTACTACCTGTATTACCTTGGGGAAGTTACACGGCCCACTGTAAATCAAACTGCTTCCTCATCTGCATGCACATTTTCATCTTGAGGAGGCTGGGAAAGGTTAAATCAGGTCACACGCGAGAAGCCCCAGATGGTAGTCATAGACTCGCCTCTTACCTTTTAGCTGCGGCACAAGATCCTCCTTTCCCGCGTAAGGGTCACAGCGAAAGCGGTCGAGCCGATCGATGGTGCACTGCCCGACCACAGGCTTCCGCCCGAACTGCCTGTGGTCGATGACCTTGATCACCAGCGGGGGCATGTACAGCTCCTCCTTGGGCAGGAACTGGGGGTTCACAGAAGCAGGCGTCACTCCCCTGCCCCCGACCAAAGGCACCCACCCAGACTCCGCTGGCCCACTTGGCCGCGTAGCTCCGGGGCCTCGCAGCAGGAGCTCCGGAGTGTGTTGGGCAAGCCTCCTCATCCCTAGGGCACGAGCCTTGAGCCACACTGCCTGGGGTCAAACTGTGGTTTGGCCTTAGGAGCTGCATGAGCTCAGCTCTTCCAGGCCCCAGTCACGTCCTCAGTCACAGGCGGTCACACTGCTGTGTGTGTCCCGCTTCGCCTAGCGCCCTAGGACCTGGCTGTGCTCTGGGACACCGCGCCGTCAGCGTGCAGTCAGAATGAGCTAGCAGTTCCAAGGAGCTGAGATAAAGCTCCACGCTCCTTTCCCCCAAGTCCTCCTGTCCATCCCCGTGGAACTCAGTGGCCTCAGTGACATCGTCAGGTTAGGGAGCCGTGGGCTGGTCCCAGGCTGTGCCCGGTACGGGCTCCAGAGAAAGCGTCACCTCTGGCCTTGCGCGGGAGGCTGTGGTTGGCAGAGCGGCTCTCGTCCCTCCCGCTGACCGACACTAGATTCGGACTGGGACCTGGGCGGGGGGAGGGGCTGAGCAGTGGGCACGGCTGGAGTGGCCCGAGGCCATCACTGGGATCCGGGCTTGGAGCGTCCAGGTGGCACCCCATCTGCAGCACTGTCGGGGGACCAGCACGGGCTTTGGAGCTGGAGGAACCCCAGTTCAGATTCTGGCCACCTGCTTGCCAGCTGTGTCCCCGGTGTAAATGACTTAACTTCTGGGTTTCCTCCAAACGGGGTGTGTGAGGCCCGAGAGCCACCTGCCCGGCCGGGCAAGAGCAGAGACACGCGGCTGGCTCAGGGCTGTCCCCTCGTCACCTCCAGCACCACCGCCGCAGCCCTGAGGGGTGGCCTAACACTCCCTGGGGGACTTGGATAAGGTGTCTCCCGCCCGAGGCCTCAGTTGCTTCATCTGTAAGCACAGACGGCAAAACCCATGGCCCCAGAGTGTGAGAAGGGCACGTCAGCGACACCGAATGACTAGGGAGGGAAACGGATGCGCAGGTGTTGGGTCTCTGCTCCATCACGCCGAGGAAATGCCTTGATTTCCCCCTTTTTTATATAGTACAGTGAGAAAGGAAGACTTTTCTTTTAAAAAAACACTAAGGGTGTAAGTGCTTTAAAAGCAGAAGGACTGGCTAAAGTCCTGTGGGGCCTGCGTCGGAAGGCCGTGAGCCGGATCTGACTCTGTCCCTTCCTGACAGCCAGGCGGTGACGTCCATGCAGCCACGTGGGTGCCCACCACCCCAAACGGGCTCTGCAGCTGTCCCTCCCCAGCCGGTCGGTCCCTATCCAGAAGCTTCCGGTCCACGCACACCTGCAGGGGCAGGACTGAGGGTCACCGTTCCACCCTCCAGGGCAGGGACCAAGAGCCTATACCCAAGAGCTGACTAGATGGGGAGGTTGAGAAAGACATCAGTATTTTTCACAACTATTTCTGGATCACTGGGGATGTGTGAAGCTTCTAGAACCCATTACCTACAGTGTGAGAATCTGAGGGAGACAAGTCAGCGGCAGGCTGAATCCAAGGCAGGGTTTTTCTCGTTGCTGTCAGAGTTTAGAAATAAACTCTATGCGTGCGGCATGGGGGGGGGTGGATGCCATTTCTATATACTCATAGTTTGAATGCAATTCAGCTACTCAACACACGTGTGCTATGATAGTCTTGGTACTGTACCACTTTCATGAAGAGAACAGAACTCGGGAAGTTGGGCGTCTTCTTAAGGTTTTTGATCACCACCGATTCTACCCTTTCCCCTCCACACTCCACAACGAGGCTGGGGGAGGTGATAGAAGCCATCTGGTAGTTTTTCATGTTTCTTAAGCCCCAAGCTAGAATCTAAGAAAACAATATAAAGAGAGAGGAGGAAAACTCAGTGTATTACAAATAATGCTCAAAAGGAAAAATTCTTCCTTAATAACTGGTAAATTCTTTAAGATTGACTTGTGCAGATTTGCCTAAAATCTCTGAGACTATTATCCTAGAAAGCCTGTAGGTCATCCAGAGAAAGCAGTTTGCCCCCTTTCTTCTGCCTGAGCTGCTAAAAAGCAGAGCAGTGAAGGGTGCAGGAATCAAATCCTGGCTGTGAACCCTGGCAAGTCTGGAAGCTCTCCATCTTGTCTGCAAACAGGACTGATGGTCTTTTCTATCACACGGTCATTCTGAGGATCAAGTGTAAACTCCTTAACACAGTATCTGACGTGTAAGCATTCAAAAACTAAAGCTGTTGTATAAAGCCATCTGCTTTGGTTTTTGAGAACTCTGAGCAAGACAGCCTGAGAAGGGAAATCTCAAGGCAACAGCAGCTTGACTGGACGAGGGGGAGACCTTGACAGTGGACCAGACGCTGTCCACGCAGCTACCCATTAGCTCCAGCAGCCTGTGTCTGCTCTGCCTGGCACGTTACCATTTCCCATTGTTCCCATCCCTCTCTCTACCTTCGGACCCCTGCTTGGGTGCCCTGCTCTCTGCATGCACACACATGCACATGCACGCGCATGCACACGCACATACGCGCACACGCCCACATACACACCCACACACAGAGGGACACAGCTCTCAGTCTGCCTTCCCTCTCCCAGCTCTCCAGTCGACACGGGAAGCTCAGCGATCTCCTGGCTCCTAGTAAATGAGAACTCTAGATTCCCTCAGGAGTGCTGGAATTGACCTGTTCTTATTTCGACAAGCTTTCTGTTTCCGTGCATATTTCAAATTTTTGGACAAATTCTATAGGAAGTTGGAGACCGCAAGAGAATAGGTAGCAAGATTCCATTTCCTCTGAGAGAGTCCGGTTCTGTAGCTATGTCATTTGACTTGATCAATAAAACTTAGGGATCTTCGTACCTCAATAGCAGTGAGCTGAACCACAGGCCTGATCCCCTGGGGGACCATGTATAGATTTGGTGCCCTTTGTGAGGGAAGGATGGGAAGGTTGGAGCCATCCTGTAAAACAGACATGGGAACGTCAGTGCCTCGCCTTAGTTCAAGTAAATGGTGTCGTGGATTATTAGCGCGTATCTTAATGGCGACGAGGAAAGATACATGTGTGAGAACTCAGTAAGTACCTTTTGCCTCAGAATCAGCTCTGCAGTAACTAGGACATCCCCACAGGCTTTGTCTCCGTTCATTACGGGGTGCCAGAGAAGTTTGGGTGTGACATCCGTTTCTGAGTTTAGTTTTACCAGCGGAGAGCACATGCTTCGTCCTAAAAATTCATCTTTGCCCTAGAGAAACAAGCCATCCTTAAATTGCCTAACAACTATCCCAACGCACCTCCACCATTCCCCAAGCCATCTTAGAAATTCTAAATTACCTACCACCTGGTCATTGTCAAAAAGTTCGATGATAACCTTGGGTGGGTTTTGTAGAACTGTCTGGGGCTCCCCATAGATTTCAATTTCATCAAATATAATGGTCTGGTCCCATGTGGGATTCAGAGTTGAGTGGATGATCTCAGTCGTTTTGCTTCGATGGAGGAAGGAGACATGAGCATATGGATCTAAAACAGAAAAAGAGAGTAACAGTGAGGCCATGGCTGAAGACTAGGCCCCCAGAACCCCTCATTTCAATCGCACGCTCATCCTCCACTTGTGCAGATTACAGACCCTCACCACCACCTTTGGCAGTCTTGCCAAAGCAATCTCGAGAAAGAACAAAGCTGGAGGCATCACACTTGGCTGGTTTCAAACAGTATTAAAAAACTATAGTAATTGAAACGGAATGATATTAGCATAAAAACAGACTCATGGGCCAATAGAACAGAATAGAGAACCCAGAAATAAATGCATGCATAGGCGATCAATTAATTTCCAACACAGGTGCCAAGAATACACAGTGGAGAAAGGACAGAATGAATTTTTGATAAAGGCACCAAGAATGCACAATGAAGAAAGGATAGGGGTGCTTCAACCACAGGCAGAAGAATGAAACTGGAGTCCTGTTGTACACCATACACAGAAATCAACTCAAAATAGACTAAATACTTGAACGTAAAACTCAAGACCATAAGACTCCTAGAAGAATGTATAAGGGGTAAGCTTCTTGACATTAGTCTTGGCAATGATTTTTTTTTGGATTTGACACTAGAAATACAGGCAATAGAAGCAAAAATAAACAAGTGGAACTGTACCAAACTAAAAAGCTTCTGCACAGCAAAGGAAACAATCAACAAGATGGAAACCCATGGAAGTATTTATGAACCACATATCTGATAAGCAGTTAATATCCAAAATATGCAAGGAACTTATACCAAATAGCAAAAAGCCCAAATAACCCAATTAAAAAATGGGCAAAGGACCCAAAGAGGTGTTTCTCTGAGGAAGACCTACAAATGGCCAAAAGGTACATGAAAAGGTGTTCAACATCACTAGTCATCTGGGAAATGCAAATTAAAACCAGAAAGGGCTATCACCTCACACTTGTTAGGATGTCTGTTATCGAAAAGACAGGAGAGGACCAGTGTTGTTAAGGATGTGGAGAAAAGGAAAGGCTGTGTGCTGTTGGTGGGAACGCAGACAGGTGGAGCCACAACAGTATGGAAGTTCCCCAAGAAAGACAGCGCTATCATATTATCCAGCAATCCCACTTCTGGGTACTTATTCAAAGCAAATGAAATAATCATCTCAAAGAGCCATCTGTGCTTCCATGTTCACTGCAGCATTATTCACAACAGCCATGGCATGGAAGGAACTAAGTGTCCACTGACAGATGAATAAAGAAAGAAAATGCGGTATGTACGTATGTATGTATGTATGTGTATAATTCAGCCTTTAAAAAGAAGGAAATCCTGTCACGTGTGCCAACAAGGATGAAGCTGGAGGGCATTATGCTAAGTGAAATAAGCCACACACAGAAAGACAAATATGACGTGGTATCACTTCTGTGTGGAAGTCCCCCCACACTTCCTTGAAAATAAATCTAATAGAAACAGAGTAGAATGGTGCTTGCCAGGGATTGGGGGGTGGGGGAAATGGGGAGAGGTGGGTAGAGGGGTACAAATTTCAGTTTTAAGATGAATAAGGCCCGAGGACCTAACATACAACATGAGGACGATAGCTGGTAACAGTGTACCGTATACCTGAGATTTTCTGAGAGGAGAACTTGAGTGTCTGCTTCACATTCACAGAAGTAACCATGTGAGGTAACCAGTGTGTAGTTGTGGGAACCTTTCAAAAGGCAGATCAAATTGCCACACTGTATACTTTAAAGATACAACTTTGTCCATGATACCTCAATAAAGCTGAGAAAAGATAAGTTAAAAAGAAGCAATCCGCTTCTCTCCCATGCTAAAGAACCTCGCCAGAACTTTTACAATTGCCTGGGAGCTGACCCATCTGAGCACAGCCTAATATCTAACCCGAAAGCGTTGCATCATCCAAGAGGCTGCTTCGTTTTTAGCACTGCAGCACCACTCGAGTGGGACGCTTTGTTGTTGCTCCAATCATCTATGATCATCTATCTTATATCTTAAATGGCAAGGTATCTGCTTGAGTTTTAGGCAACTTTAGTCAAGAACTGGGATTTAGATTCTAACTTTGACTTTCAGTGATTGAGTGCCCCCTGGTGGTGAATATCCAAAAAGGTCTTCAAATTCCATTTGGAGACATGTATTATGGGGATACCTTGGAATCTGCTCTAATCTGTAAGAGGAGGAAACCAATCACAAATTGGATACATTACATTGGTTACATTCCACACTTGGAACACACCTCCCAAGTGATGTGAGCATGCTAGAGTGTCAGGCAACTGCTTTATGAGTTGGTTCCATCAAAGCTCTGCTGGCCTTTGAGTCCTGGAGTGGAAATCTCACTAGGTCGCCCAGATGGCCCCGAACCATTCACTATCCCACCAGCAACAGCACAGATCCTCAGCAGCAGCCCCCTGGTCTTTCCCCAGCCCTGCCCACAGCCTTCCCCTTAGAACCAATCCAAAGCCACGAAACGAGCTGGGTCTCATGGCTTTATGGTGCAGGGAATTTGGAGAAGGGGCCACAGAGAGGTCAAAATGGACTCCACACTGTTTCAAGCCTGGTGTTGGAGGCAAAGGGGCAAATTTGTGGTCTTTTTGTCAACTTGAGAGAGCTACAAAAAATATATAAAGGATCTTAACTTACTGATCAGCCCAAGAGCCCAGGGTGTGTGTGTGTGTGTGTGTGTGTGTGTGTGTGTGTGTGTGTGTGTGTGTGTGTGTGTGTGTGTGTGTGTGTGTGTGTGTGTAAGCAGAGAGCAGAAATTGATTTTCTTCTTGGTGCTTTTTATTACTTAATCAATTAATGACTATTAGTCTTAAAAGGCCATGTATCTTCTGGGAATCTCCCGCACCCAGCAACAGTACTCAACATTCTCAGTGACTAGTTAATGACTGAGCAGTTTATTTCACACAAATCAAACTCATCTCAATATGGAAGGCCTTTGTGATGTGAGAAATTACTAAAGCATCCACTTGATGAAAAGTAGAATCAAGCTAGCCGGCTACATAATAACATGCAAGATGGAGATTTTTGTGCCTTTACCTGAAAAACTATCCTTGTCTAGAGCCATGAGGTTTCTGGCTTGATAGATATAGCAGCGCAGATGGTAAATGTAGACTCCTAAAAAGAACAGGGTGGAGGTTACTCACAAGACACATAACACGGCAGACTGCAAGTTTTCTGGAATATTTGGAGATAATCCATGTTTCAGATACATGGGTCATTCAAATCTACTTCGCAACAGTAAAGAGCACACATAATGGTGAGGACATGTGCTCCCAAAGTAGTTCTGTTTCCTATAAAATAGAACTAACTTTAAAAATACTACAGTAAGCTCAGTGCAAGTGTATCACTCAAGAGAACATCACTCCTGTTGTAAAACCTGGATTTAGGCCACTGCTTGTCATCACAGACCTTGGCAATGAAACTTGGTTTCCAAGAGTTAAATAGGGCTTCCTATACTATTTCAGCCCCAGATCTAGGAAGCAACTATCTGTTAAAAGTTCCTTTCATAGTTCACAATCTTTATACTCCTGATCCTTATATTAATGTATATATGCTCCCCCTGCCCCCACACTGTTCTGGGAGTCAGACTACTTGAAATCTTGTCTTTAGTGATCTAAGATGAGGAGAATAATACCACCACCTTCTAGGGTGATTATGAAGATTAAATGAATTAATATATGCACAGTGCTTGGCACATGCTAAGCCTTAGATAAGCATTTGCTATTATTACAGAGGAGGTCTGCCTCATTCCAAAATTCCTAAAGATTATCATTGGAACCAACCTTTATTTAACTTTTGGAACCTCTTTTTCTAATTAAAACAATATTTTGAGGAGCTTAATAGAACGAATACATATTGGACAGACTATGTCAAAGTCAACGATTTGATGACCCTCCACCCCAAATATGATTTTTAAAAGTGTATCTGAAAAAATCCTCTTCATCAAGTGATGGAAATAAAAGTCACATTTGCATAAAGACATTTTCATCATATTCGGTGATTCAGAGAGTTTTCTTGAGAGAAGTCATAGCCGTGGAATGCACAGATCCATTTAAAACTTACTGTCAAAGTTACAGGAAACAATGGGAGTGTTTGCCCCAAACACGGTGGTGGCACTGTGCTTCTGCTTGTCCGTGCTCTTCTCGTCCCCATCCTCAGTCGTGTCTGCGCCCTAAAGAGGCAGAAGGTCCATTACCAATGCCTCAAAACCAAGAGGCAAGAATTACAAAGAAACAGAACGGGAGCTTTTAAAAGAGACTTTTCTCATCCAATCACTCCATTTTTAAATAAAGATGAATAACGCCCAGCACAGCAAGTGTCTTGCCCAAGGTCACTTAGCTGGAAAGCCACACAGCAAGAAGTTGAAGCCAGTCTTTTGCCTCAAGTCCAGGCTTACCAAACCCTGATGCTGAAAATTTAAAAGAGGAAAAGCATGAAGGATAAATAAGGGGATAAAAAGGGTGAGAGGATAGGATAGGCAACAGAAGAACATATCATTGTGCAGAAATATAAGAATAGGCTGTGTTTTGAAATGGTTCCCAACCACCATGTTGTTTTAGATGGACCACTGCCATTTTCTTACTCATTCCTTCCACCTTTGCGCTCCCCCCTCCCCGCCTTCTTTATTGTGCTTCCATATGACTTATTCTCTAATTCCATGAGCCAACCTTCTGTTTTTCTCCCCCTCACATCTGTATATTTAACTTTCTTGGTTTGTTGAGCAGTTGTAGTTTCCAGGGTATGATCCAAAGAACCTGTGCCTGGGAGGTTAACAGGCGTCACCAGCAGCAAGGGTTTTAGAACAGACATATTTGGAAAATGTTGGGTGAAACAACATTAAACAGGTGTGTCTTCAGTAGAATGTCTTAGAACCTTTCCTGTACTCATGGTGTATTCATGCAATAATTATTGAGCACCTAGGATGTGTAGCTTTCTCCCAAATTATCTGCAGTCCTGCAGCTCTGGAGGGGTCCCTGTGGAGTCAATGTGTTTCCAACACTCATCTATTTCCCCTATACCATATTAGTCGAGTTTTAAGTACTGTTACTTACGAGGGCACCTTCAAGTTTAAAGATGGCAGCTGCACCATGTGTTTCCGAAGGAGCCATTTTTCTTCTCCAGCGTCTGCGGCGAAAGGTATCTGAACTACGCTGTTTCCAGTGAAATTTCCAGCCAATTAAAGAAGCATATTCCCAGCCATCCCGATCTTCATATTCTTCCATGGCCTAGAATGGAAGCAAAACTTTCAGTGCTAATGATAATCATCATAACGGCAATAGTAATATATCCCTTAATTGATAAAGCACATTATCTGGTCAATCAACAAATAGGCATTGAAAATCTACTCTGTTCCAAGCACTGTTACAGAAGCCAGTGATACAACAAAGAACAAAGTGGACAGGCTCTCTGCCCTTGCACAGCTGATGGACTGCGGGAACATGGAGAGATAACGAGGCAACTGACACGGAATGAGACGTTGCCAAGGTGATGCCTATACCGTCAGGAGAGGCACCTTATTCAGACTTGGGGAGGGTCAAGGAAAATGGATACTTTTTTTTTTTTTTTAAAGGAAAATGGATTCTTTCTCAAATTGCTTTCCTCACTTCATTAGCTCATAGGACATCATTATTGTGATATAGTTTGGAAAACATTGTTATCTCTACCTTATATAGGAAAAAACGACACCACCCTCCCCAGGATTTAAATGTCTCATCTAAGCTAGTAGCTGGCATAACTAATAAGTGAGAGATCAGAGTATATTACTTCTGTAGTAACAACTTATGAAGATAGGACTTTTACCCTAAAAACTGTTTACATATAAATGCCCTCAGTTTTCAATGTTTTATGCAATTCAACAAATATGAGTGTCTACCATGTGACGGGATTGTGTTAAGAGCTGAGGAAGCAGTGAGGAACAAGACAGGACCGAGTCCTGGCCTTCACGAAGCTGACACTGACTGGTGGAAACTGTACGTAACTATCTTAAAAGTATGACTGGATTTAATAAATGCAAAAAATCCTGAATAATACTTATGATCTCAGAAATAAGAGCTCTAAGTGGGTTATTATCATTGTAGGATTTTTTCAACTTTGAATAAACATTAATTCCATAATACCCTAATTAAAAGCATGGTATTATACCCATTTTGCAGATGAGAAAGGAAATGAGGCCAAGATTTGAGTCCTTGTGTATCTCATTCCAAGTACTGAACTCTTGCCACTCCTTCGTTACGCTACCAAAATCATTTCTATTATTGTTCGGTAGTGGTTCTCATCATTTAGCCTACTTCAGATCACCTGGAAGGCCAGGTGAAAGAGACTGCTGGGCCGCACCCCTGGAATTCTGAAATGAGTAGGTTTGGGGTGAGGCATTTCTAACACATTCCCAGGTAATGTGTTGTTGCTGGCTGGGGTGGGGAGCACATCTTGAGAACTGTTGAGCAGGAAGGGCCTTAGGCCCTTGACTTGGCGAATGGTTTCTATAGAAATAATCAAGGAACGGGAACTCTGTGTGGCCCCTAGCCCAGCCCCCTCCCACGCCAGCTCTTACCCTTGCAGTGCTTGCAGTGCTTTGTGTTAAATCCTTCTTGCGTTTTCGGACCAGCCTTCGCCGCCTATGAGTATGATACATTTTCTCTGCTGCAACCCAGGATTTGGGTTTATTGTCAGGAGGAATGGTAATTCCATACTCCCAGCCTGGAACAGAGTTTGCAAACAGTTATCCCAAAGAGATGCATTTGCCAGATTGCCAGATAAAACTTCTGGGAAACATCCAGTCACTCTCTCTGCTCCCCCAACATTCTCTCTTGTGCCAGTGAATGCCACTGCTCTTTGCACTTTGCTGCAATTCAGCCCCAATGGAATATAGCTCTGTTCTCCTGGATCCCTCTGCAAACAGCTTCCTCTGTGGCCACGGGTTCCTCTCCTTTCATCCCTCCAGTCACTCATGGTAATTAAGTGCATCTAACAATAAAGCACAGGGCAAGAGGGCAGCTGGGGACAGGTGCGGCCTGTGTAGTTACACAGCAGGTTTTAAACCCCAGCATCACCCCACGCTGGCTACTTACTAAAAAAGTTTCTTGCAGGTTAGTAAACCTGTCTATGGCCCAGTTTCTCCAGCACAAAGGTAAAGTATACTTTTTAAAAAAGAATTCGTCAAGGTAATGCCTGCAAATCACTAGGACTATGCTTAGCACACAGTTTGTGTTCAGTCAATGCTAACTGCCATTGTAAGGCTTGGTGTGTGTGTCAAGATCAGCAAGGAATTTATCATCTGCTTGAACCCTTCTTTATCCATGCTTGCTCTTTCTTCTATAAGGAAAAAATATCAGATTTTCTCTTTTGATATTTCCATGTTACAGTTCATTTAACTTCAGATTACTGTTCATAGAAAAGGATAAACACCATTAATGGAAGCTATGTCAATAATCTACATTATTGTGTGTCAATCATACTTCAAAAAAAAAACCCCAAACAATCTGTACTATTGCTGAATAGGATGATTTTTTTTAAAAGATTCTTATTTATTCATGAGAGAGAGAGAGGCAGAGGGACAAGCAGACTCCCCACTGAGCACGGAGTCCAATGCGGGACTCGATACCAGGACCCCAGGATCATGACCTGAGCCGAAGACAGCCACTTAACCAACGGAGCCACCCCGGTGCCCTGAATAGGATGGCTTCTAAGGCATTTTACAGTCCTCCTTCCTGAGCCCCAGGGTCCTGAGTGTGATGTTCCCAAGGAGCCTCGGGGTGTGATGAGAATAGAGAGCACCCACATCCCAGCTCCGTCCCAAATTCTCATCCTGGATCCCTGGCATCTCAACGCGCAGACACCTGCCCACTCTGATCTTGTATTTTTTTTACTCTTGCCGCCCCTACCCGCACCTGTCCAAGCCCTTCCCTTCCCTGTCCTTCAGATTGCACATCTCAACAGTCACAGGTAACTTCCAAGACCTGATTGTCACAGCCCAACAGAAGTAAGACTCCTCCCCCCAAGGAAACTTGGCTCTGGTTAACCAGGGCCTTGCTGCAGAGACCCGCACCAGGTATTAGATGTAAAATATTACCTTTCTCATCCACGGCCCGATTTATATCATATACCCATGCGTCATCTTCCCACTCCCAACCTGGAGGGCAGGTCAGCTCACTGGGTGACGCTGCTTTATCACCGTTCTTTAGAAAGTCAAGACAAAACAAAACAAAAAATGAAGAAAAGCAACCCATAGTGTCAGATAAGATGCAAAGCAGAGAGGCTGCCTCACACTTGACAATGGGTATCCACATGCTAACTTACGAACCTCTGCTCTCTAGGCACAATTGCTACAAAGAGTAGTTTTTTAGAATACCCTCTG
>LNAC01000020.1:3845340-3857872 GCA_002007465.1 Ailurus styani
AACAGAAATAAAGATGGTCCATAAACATATGGAAAATGCTCAGCCTCACTTTATTTTTTCAAATTTATTTTTAAGAATTATTTATTTAAAATTTAGGTAGGGGAGTGGGGGGGTCATCAGGGGGGGAGGGCAGAGGGAGAGTCAGAATCTTAAGCAGGCTCCATGCCCGGCACTGAGCCCAACACGGGCTCGATCTCATGACCCTGAGATCATGACCTGAGCTGGGCTCAATCTTATGACCTTGAGATCATGACCTGAGCTAAAATCAAGAGTTGGACGCCTAACTGACTGAGCCACCCAGGTGCTCCACAGCCTCACTTTAAATTAAGAGTGGGAACATGGAAGGGACATCAGGGCACTGAAAAAGCTGTTGCAGTGGGGGTAGTGAATGTTTAGGAAAACAGCCCTCTAATATGCTATTGCTGGAAATATAAACTTACACAACCTATTTGAAAGCTGTGTGGCAATATTTATTAAAATTGCATATGCAAAATAATCTGAGCAAACCCATCCAGGGATTTCTTCTGGAGGTAAACTTCCACAAGTGAATAAAAATGTATATATAAGGATGTTTACTGCTGCACTGCTTGAGAAAACCAAAGACCGGAAAAAAATCAAAATGTCTACAAGGAGAGGATATTTCAATAAATTATAGAGGGTGCATATAATAAGATACTCTGCAAGCATTTTTTAAGAAAGCTCATAGATCTATATGTATTGATATCAAAGGATGCCCAAGATATATTATTATATGAAAAATACAAGTTGTTGATTCTATTTAGGTGTGTGTGCGTGGGGAAAGAAGTTATTTAGTTGAGTATGAATAAGAAACACGATTTCAGTGGTTATCACTGCAGGATGGAATGTAAATCTGGGAGAAGAATTACTTTTCATTTCCTTCTGAAGGAAGACCTATGCATTCCATTTGTTGGGATTTTAAAAAACTAATTAATATTTACAATAAAAAAAAATTGCACGACTCAAACTTTACCATGTACCAACATCTGAACAGCCCCAACGTCTTTCCTAGAGAAAATAGTGGGGCACTTGTGCGGCTTCAACCTAAGGTAAGGCTACTCAGGACACGAGACAGAGCAGAAGAGAAGGGGAGGCCACGCCACGTGGTCGGTGGATTCTCAGGTCACGGTTCCCAAGAGTGGGGGTTTGAGGCTGTCTGGGGGGAGCAGCCCGCTCACCGCATCGGTGTAGGTGTCCTCGGCTGGCTTCCACTCGCCCCCGGGGTAGCGGCTCTCGTTCTGGTACACTTCATCCGTGAACTCCGTGTGACCCGCGTCCGCCTCGGTCAGCAAGCTGCGGGCCAGGCTCGCGTTACCAAAGGAGCAATGGTAGCCAACCACCCCGGCTCTGCCCCGTGGTCGGGAACCATCTACGCCGGTTCCCTCCCGATGCTAGCCTTTGGGTCCTCCACCAAACCCTCCTTGCTAATAACTTCTGACATGCTTTTGAAGAAGGGGCCTGCGGGAACAATGAGACCTAAATCACAGAGCACTCTTCAAGTTAGCAGGCCTGCTCCTTCTCAGTCATCAGGGTGGGGACTGGGAAAACAGTCTTGTGGGCAGCTCCTTATACAGACCTCATGTTCCATAATTTTTTTCAGTTCAGGGCCGTTCAGCTTTTTTTTTTTTTTTTTGCGGCAAAACGCCTGGCTAACAGTTCAAAAGAATAGGATGTTGTCCACCCTCATTCCCCCCATTTTAAAAAATGGAGTGGAGACAGCCTCATGAGGCCAAGTGTGGAAATTTTTACTCATGGCTTGCATGGTCTACGTAACACAAACTGAAAGGAGGAGTTTAAATTTTCTGGATAGTTCCTAGGTCGATGGCCAAACCAGGTCATTTAAGACTCTAGACTCCATTTAGGTACTTAAGAAACCCAGACTGACTCTCTGCCATGCCAATTTTCCTCTTGGATTTGGAACTATTTTGACAACCCATAAAGGAAAGTATAGACTTTGGCTTAAGTCTTCTGCCAGGTACCACTCAAGTGAGGTTTCTTTTTCTTTTACTGTCCCAACATCTTTTCCCTGCCGAATTCTCCCCAAGAACCAAGCACTGGAAAGAAATCAGAATAGAGGTGGCCCCAACTATTTGTATAAATTAAGCTCATCCCATCATTTTCTGGGGTCCAGAGAAGGAGAACGGAAAACCTGGCTGCCACCTCTGGGGTCCCATCAAGCCCTGACATGCTCTGACCCTCCACTTTCCAAACACAACGCCTCCACCTTTCCCTGTCCTCACTAATCTTCCTTCCTTCCGTCCGTCCCATTCAAATCCCATTTCCCTTCTCCTCACCAGCAACCCCAACTCTATCCAAAGCAAGCTGTCATGGGTTAAAAGCAATCATGAGCAATCATCAGGTCTTAACAGACCAGACCAGACCCAGTGTGCTCATTTTCCTCCTTCCCTAATGCCTGTGATCACAGGAAACAAATGTGGACAGAGAGGAAAAACTCTAGTTTGAGGCCTTGAAATCCAACTTCACAAGCGTGTTTCCTCCAAACTCAAGTATGCTGTCGTGAGGTGAAGAAGAGGGAACTCTGACTCTGTGGGCAACATTCAGAGACCCAAACTCCAGGGGATGCATGCCAGCCTCCCCTCTACTGTGCCTTTCTTTTAATAATAAGCTTTTGAGACACAACTCATATATCATGCAATCCACCCATTTAAAGTGTACTCTCTACTGTTTCTTATAGACATTCCAGCATAGTAGTTGAGTGCTGGTTTTGGTACCCAGACTGGACTGGTACCACCCATAACCCATGTGTCTTCGGACAAGTTACTTAATCTCTGTCGGTCTCCATTTCCTCACCTGTCAAGCGGAGATAATGCTATTATTTGTTGGGAGGTAATTCTCTATGAATTTCCGCAGCATCAAGGATATTTATAGAAGGAATAATCTTGGAAGACAGAGAGACAGTGTCTCTCTTTCTCTCTCAAGCAAAGGGCCAGCATGCTTGCTTGCTACCCATTATAAAAGATTCGGGTTCCCTAAGCTCAGGTTCCTCTCCTGTCATACAACCACTTCATGGTTAAGTGTCACCTGACCATCTTCTTGTTACCCTGTGGGAACTGGGGCTCTGAGAACCAGAGCAAATGTCAATACTGGTACTGCTGTTGCTGTTGGCAGTGAAGTCCTCTGTCTCTGACCCAGGAGTCCCAGGTCTCCTACTATGAAGTATGGAAGGTGACCTTGTTAACTTGCAAGTAAGCTAAAAACCTCAGACCCTTCCTAACTTCTGACACCACCTACCCTGTAGGGCTAGAGGCCAGATTCAATAAAGTGATTAGCACACTGGTGCTTAGCTCACTGCTTGACACATTCAGGCATAATAACTTCTTAATAAATGTTAGTACCAGGTGCTTTTTATATTTCCTTGTTTTATTATGGGGCACCAATGACAAATTTTAAGTTTCTATGGACTTATGCTCAGTGGGTGTTACATGAATATTACCAAGAATGATGATGGGCAAGATGCATTTAGCAATTTCTAGGGGAAGGCTTCACTGTCATCCTGTTTTCTCAGAAAATGGGAAAACTTACCTTCTTTCAGGATCAACTATCCAATCTCCTTCCCATTCCCAGCCTTTTGGAGGCAAAAAGAATTCCCTCTTGAGTTTTATTTTTCCTGTGACATCAGAAAACTTATGACGACCCACTAATCCAGAAGTGCCCCATTTTCCAAACATAAGAGCTTGGTTTTCATACTGTAAAAACAAATTAGAGAAACACCATCAGAGAGAAGGAAATAAAGCCCACCCATAAATTTTTAAGCCCATTTAAGCTAAACCATGATAGAAAGTGAAAAAACTATACCCAGAAGGCATGGACCTAACTTAGGCTGCTACTGATTATGCAACTTTGGGTAAATCACTCATCTTTCTAGACTCAGTATTCCCATCTGTTCACTGGGGATAATACCACAGTTCCCACAGAATGGTTCAAACATGTAGTTGAAAGTTGAAATAGTAGTATATCACACTAGTTGCTTCCATTATTACATTGGATGGGTCCAAATGGTTCTCTGAACCTAATTTTTAAAATACTCGTAAAGTCCTCAGTTTATTAATGTGCAGACTTCTATGAGTTTATTTTTAAACAGTCTACTGCCTAGAACTTGGGGTGCATTTCCCTGCAGAATCAACATTATAATTGATGGTACATTCCCAGGCAGTCTACAAAGAACCTGTCTGACATATGGAGGTCCTCTAAGGGCCCAATCTTTATGGTGCCTAAAGTTCTGTGGCTTCATCCCTTCTGGAATGCAGTGGGGATGAAGACCAAGACCTTTCTAGAAGCAGGTTTAGTGGCAAAGACAGACTCTTGTTTATAGGGCATTTCTGTCTAAGTTAGAAGTTATACATCTACAATGGTCTGCTCTTCATTCTGTCAACCACCAAAAGGGTTGAGATTTGCCAGTGGTGGGTGTTCCTGTTTAGATGCAAAATGGAAATTCCATTTTTCTGCTGATGAGTCCACTAAAAAGATGATTTGCAAGTGACAGGGGAGTTTGAGGTTGAAGAAGGAAGCAATCTGAGCAGAGGTTTGATGGGGACATTGGGTTTAAGGAGACACAACAGTATCTGTCTCAGATATGCATTCTGAGCCTTGAAAGGAGATAAGCTCAAGGAAGCAGCTAAGGAAGCTATTGTCCCAAGGGGTTGTAAGACCTGGGGACATGTGCATGGCTCCTTTGGTTTCTAAGTGACAAGGACACAGAATGGAGGAGCAGGGTGTTTCCACTACTGCTTGGAAGCCAGCATGGCTATAGTAGAATCTAGACAAGAAGTTTGGCAAGACTGTTAGCACATGTGAAGCACCTCAGAGACCTCCAGAAATGTGGTAGGGGAAAGGGGTGCTGGGGCATTCTTCAGAGAACCGAGGTCTGGTATGGGTGCAGGAAGGGAAGAACCAGTGAAATGTCCATTATTGTTATTAATGTGCCCCTACTGGTACCCATAGGTTGTGAGAATCTAAAGAAACTAGAGTCACGCAACTAAAACGCATGGATTGTCTCTTTAACATGAGTTGGAACTAGAGTCTGAGCTCTGCAGGGAAGGATCTAGAAATGGGAAAGGATGAAAGGGAGCCCTGGACTGGTTGATCCTTGCTCAGTACTAGCATCTCCCAGCTTAGCTCTAGCCTCAGAGCTGGAGGGCAGGCTGATGCCTAGAAACCCTCCATGGGTACTAGATCAAGCGTCTCCTCTACGTGCCCTCGTGCCCCCACGCCACATCACCCCGCTGACCGCGCATAAATACCCGTCGGCCAGGGCCTTCACTGTGGCTTCCAGCCCTCCCTCTATTTCTCTCCAATGGCGCATCCAAGCCTGCCCTGTAAGGGCTTCAGGTGGCTCCCACGTATTGTATTGGTTCCAAAGTGGTCCACTGAGGCCCCACGTCCACCCACACAGGAATCCTCGCTGCTCCTAATCCCTCTCTCAGTGACACAACTGGAATCTCAAGGGCGGCCCTGGCAGTCGGCATCTTCAACAGGATATGAGGGAGGCTTTCCCTATGTGAGGAATGAGTCCTCTGCCGACCCAAGACCCCCACCTCCAAGCACGCCTCTCCAGGTCTGCACTCCCCCAGTGCCCTCCTTACTGGGTTGTCTACATGTGAATCACTCTGGTGGGTCTCGACACGGACAAGAAAACCTCCTGTCAGTCTTTCCCCCTCCCCCCCAGGGGAAGGTCCCTCGGATGGCGTTTTAGGCAGTGCTGACGGTTGGGATGCTGACGGATGAATGTTTTCTCTAAGAACAAGTAAGAGGAACCCCTCACCCCCACCACCAAGAGGAAAAGACAGTGATGTCACTGACTGTACCATTTCAGCAAACACAGTGAACGTTCCTTCTGCGAAGCTATTGAACTTCTTCTCCACAGCACTCAAGCCCAGCCAGATGTTCACTCGAAGCTCCGCAGGCACCTTCGGTCCGTGGGTTTTCTCCTGCGGATACTGTGAGACACACAATAACACGCTCTGTGACGTTGGGGGCAGCACAGGCTACGACATTACGTTCAAGCCCAAAGCAGACTGAACATCCAATCATCGCTCTCCCCGCTCTAATTTTATGTTTACGTAGTTCAAGTATTTCCAAGTGACCCTACAAGCAGAGATTATAATAACCATAAAAGCAGGGGTTCTCAAAATGTGAGCCACGGACCCTCTTGTGTCCTTGAGACTTCTTCAGGAGGTTCATGGAGTTAAACTATTTTCCTAATAATAATACCAAGACATTCACTGTCTTTTTTGCTGCCTTGATGGTACAAAAGCCTGTGGATGAGACTCTAGGTGCTGCAGCGGGAATCAGGCAGTAACACCAAATTGCACCCGTGGTCATAATCTTCATCACTCAGTGAAGAAAACAAATACGAGTTTAGTTATAAATTCCCTCAATAAAAGAGTAAAAATTACTCATCTTATCAAATCATGATGCTTGAGTACTTTTTTAAAGTAAGCTCCACTTATGACTCTGAGATCAAGAGTCGTGTGCTCTGTGGACTGAGCCAGCCAGGCGCCCCCGTGAGTACATCTTTTTAATATTTTGTGTAATGAAATGGAAAGTACACACAAGTCACTTCTGCTACATATCAATGTAGATCTTGAGAAAAAGCGCTTGTGCAATTGCTTGAAATGGGAACTGAATTAGTCTTTTTTTTAATGGAAAACTTTTGTACTTGAAACAGCAATTGACAGACAAATATTATTCAGACTTGAGTATGGGGCAGATATTTCCTTGAACATAAAGTAAGCCTGTCACTTCAAGGATAATAATTGACTGTATTCTGTTGCCAATGATAAAATTCAGGCTTTCAACTAAAAACACGAATTTTGGAGAACTTGTATTTGTCATGGTGGACTTGATAGCATCCTGATACAGAGACTTTTCTGATGGATGATATTAATTAAAGTGATTTTCTTTCAGTTTTGTAAGATGAAATGTGTCAACATTAGGAAGATCTGTATAACTCAATGAACTGACATTTTCTAAATGATCAATGCTAAATGTTACAAAATCATGCATGGATAATAGAACCATTCAAAGTACAAAATAAACCAGTGGATTTCAGTGCCACTGAGAATGAAAAGTTCACTGATATGGTTTCAAATTCTGTCCTACAAATCACCTTTTAGAAGCTACTACATCTGGGGCGCCTGGGTTGCTCAGTGGGCTAAGCCTCTGCCTTCGGCTCAGGTCACGATCTCAGGGTCCTGGGATCCAGTCCCACATTGGGCTCCCTGCTCGGCGTGGAGCCTGCTTCCCCCCCCCGCCCCCGCCTGCCTCTCTGCCTACTTGTGATCTCCCTATCAGATAAATAAAATCTTAAAAAAAAAAAAAAAAAAAGCTACTACTTGAGTCTGGTATTATACCAAAAATGTGTATCCACAATTATCTGAAAAGGATATTAAAATACTCTTCCCTTTTCCAATTACATATCTATGTAAGGCCCAATTCTCTTCATATACTTTTATTTTTTAGAATTTTAAAATTTAAAAATTAAAAAAAATTTAAAATCTTAAAGATTGTATTTATTTATTTTTATTTCTTTGAGAGAGAGCACAAGCAGGGAAGTGGAAGTCAGAGGGAGAGGGAGGCAGAGGGAGAAGCAGGCTCCCTGCTGAGCACTCCGGGGAGGGGGGTGGTGGGGGGTGGCGGTGGTGCTTCTCCATCCCAGGACCCCTGGATCATGACCCAAGCTGAAGGAGATGCTTAACTGACTGAGCCACCCAGGTGCCCCTCTCTTCATATACTTCAACCAAACAACTTATTCTATCAGATTAACTGTAGAAGCAGATATGAGAATCCAGTTAAATTTCTGTGAAGCCAGGCATAAAAGAGGTTTGCAAAAATGTAAAATGCTCTTCTAATTTTGTAAAGAGACTAGTTATATTTTATTAAAAATATGTAATTTATATTAACATGTAATGGGCTTAATTATTTTAAAATGAATATTTTTTAAATTTCTCATTTTAATTTCTATTACAGTAAATATTGATAGCCATAATCCACATAAACAAAAGCTCTCTGGGGTCTTCAATAGTCTTTTGAGCAAAAAACCCCAATGAATTAAATGTCTCCCTAAACTGGATAATGAGTGTTAACAAAATCAGTAAATATATACAACACTGTCTTGAAAGCATTTTGCTGTTTATCCACCGGGTTCTAAAACCTAACACGGAGAATACATGTTGCCTCCTCCCCCACCCACTGCGAAATTGTATTTCTTAATCCGTTTGCTTCCACCGACTGCTTACAGACACAGTTATAATTGTGGTTCTATCTGAAGTAAAATTTATTCCACCCAGAGATACATGAAGGAAGATAATCACTCTGGTTCTATTTTCACTCTCCTGATTAAAGAACAATAAGTACATTTATTAAAAATTAAGAGATAGCTCCTTGTTTTAAAAGAACACTCTCCCTTGACTGCTTTTTCTCTTCTCTTCTTTCTTTCCCCCAAATCCAAAGACCTGGGCTGGGGTTGGCTGGGGACAGGGATGCCAAACCAGGCAGCTGGGACTCTTTTGATTGTTTGTTTTTCAGCCCCCGGCCCTCCCTTGGCTCTCCATAAGCATGCACAGAGCGGTTCTAAATGTGGGGTCCTGGGACAGGCTCATGTTGGTCTATGAAGCTCCTGAATCATGTGTTGAGCACTGGCTGCACGTGAGATGTGCATGCTTCTGGAAAAAGCTTTCATCAGGTTCTTAAAACAGACCATGACTCTAAAAATGTTCAGAACCACTGCCCTAAAGCAGCAAACTCCCAGTTTTCAATCTGAGGACCAACCTGTTAGGGCACGGATTGCACAGACTATCTCTCTTGCTTTCTCTTTTTTTCCTACGTCCTGAATACTCACTAGACAGGAAGGGAAGGAGGCATTGTTTAGCACGAGACATTAGAAATAAGAGGAAAATTCCTGCCAGAAAGCGCGGCATTCGAAATGTCACATTTATATTAGCGTCACAGAGATCTCTCCAGAAGTGTCCTTGACTGAATGCCAGCAGACGCCAGACCACCCTCTGGGAATTACCGCCCTAGGGAAAGGTGCCAGAAAAATGGGTCGGAATCGATCACGATCTTCCTAGTCGCCCAGTGATCAGCAAATAAAGCAGCCCCTTCTCAGGAATGCGGGTTTTGCATCTAAGCAGCTCACAGTCCACGGGGATGAAGCCGTACCTTCAGCAAGATAGTCTGGGTCTTCCCGCAGTACTTCCCAGACGCGTTCTCACCGCTGGGAGAGTACAGAACCTGATGCGCGGGAATGCGCGCATAGGCCAGTCTCTTCTCTCCTCGGATCATCCAGATGATAATGTCCGGCATGCTGTTCTGTGGCTGGTCACGAGGGCGGATGGAGAAGGAAGCAAAGCTGGAGTCAGTCTGTGAGCAGAGGCACTGGGCACCCGGCAGCCTGGCTCCTCAGGGAGCCCCTTAGCCCAGAAACTCTGTGATTGGGGATCTGTCTGAATTCCTGAGTCACCCACCTTCTGGGACCACACGGAGCCTGCGGGGCTGGGAGGCAGACTGCGGTTGGCCAGAAGGAACAGGGTGAAGCAGACGGGGAGCTTCACCTGCCCGAAGCCTGATCTCCATACTGGTGAGAGGTGTTGTAGGAAACACCCCCTCTCCGCTCGCCCATCATTTGAAGAAAGCCCTCGACAGCAGCCAAGGGTTACAGGATTCACACACGTCACAGGACACAAAGCATCTCCCTCTCACAATCCCGTGTTTGCCCGATCTGAGATAATTGTTTAGTTTTTTAAAAACCCCTCTTTTTCTGATTATAAAGGGGATATAAGTTCACCATAGGGAACTTTGAAAGTACTAAAACACAGGAGGCGGAAAATAAAAATTACTTATAATCCATGTTTTTGCACATGTATTTCTATCCACAAATATATGACGGTCCCCCTCCACCTGAATCTCTGAAGCCCAGTAGGAGGGGTCTCCTACGCTCTTGGTTTTCCAGTTCCCAGAGGTTAATGGCGGCCAACATTTGCCCAGCACCACTGTGTCCCCACACTGTGCTAAGCCCTTTATACTCATCTTCTTGAATCTTCACAATATAGTGCTGTGAAGTGAGTACTACGGTGGTCTCCATTTTATATATGGGGACACTGAAGCTTAGAGAGGTTGCCCAAGTTTACATATGGTAGATCCAGAATTCCCAAGCAGGCAGGTCTTCCCAATCTCAAGCAAAGATGGCACTTCTATCCTCTATGCCACACAGATTTGCTGTTATCCCTCTACTTGAGTCATTCCCTGCTTGTATCATGATCATGACAATGATTCATCCGCTGTGAAGACCCTTCCAGGACCCCCAACTCGACATTCTCCTCCTGTCCTCAGTTCAGTGATCCTCAGCCCATTACCCATGAGCATCCCAGCCCAGTCACTCCTCAGGTACCCCATCTGTCAGCTCTGCTCAATATCCTAGATAACACACTAGATTCTCCAACCGCCTTCTCTAGCCGTGGTGCCATTCCACAGAATCCCTNGTCCTCAGTTCAGTGATCCTCAGCCCATTACCCATGAGCATCCCAGCCCAGTCACTCCTCAGCTGCCCCATCTGTCAGCTCTGCTCAATATCGTAGATAACACACTAGATTCTCCAACCGCCTTCTCTAGCCGTGATGCCATTCCACAGAATCCCTCTTCCATATAAAGTGACCTCTGAGTAGTTTAAAAGTCCTACCTCTTCAGTCAGTTGCAGTAATTTTTCAAGCCAGTCCTCGATTTCCACCAGTGTAGACTTCACCTCCGTGGCCTCAGACCTCATCCTCACAGCTGCCTCGTGGATCTGGGAGAGATACCGGGACCGCAGCTTTTGGATCTGAGTGTCAAGAACTGTGACGTTGGCTTTTCCTTCCAGGAGAGGCAACGTGTACCTAAAGAAAGAAAAGAAAAGAAACAGATATTCTGCAGAACAGCTTTCCGGGCTTCAGAGCTGTCGAATCCATTTATGTTTGACTTCCATCTTGGGAGCCACACCGGCTTCCTGACTCCATCAGCGTGAGCAGCTCTGAGCTGAAGTTGAGTGTCTGTGGGTTGGCCAAGCGGACCTGCCAGACAGACTCTCCTAACTCTCCTGAGGAATGCAGGGTGGATTAACATTCCAAAGCAATTTCTTGGGTCTGACTCCAGGCCCAGTGGAGTCCCTAGAGAAAAGATGGAAACAGCTGTAGCATTTGGGAGGAACAGGTCTTCCTTTCTTTTGCTTCTTACAACCCGAGTGCAGACCCGCAAGAGGAAGGCAGATTACAGAGCATTCAGCAGAAGGGTTCCTAAGGACCATACACCCCTGGGCAGGCCGTGGAGGGGGGTGGGGGGCTCAGCAGGTCTGCAAACCCCTGGAACTTATTTTAAAATCCATGTCTGTGTTGTCAGGCAGGGCGATGTATAATAAAGACCCCATCTGGGTACAAATCCTGACTCCACCATTTACTAGTTCTGTGATCCTGAGCAGTTACTTAAATCTCTGTTTTCCTATCTTTAAAGATGGGAAAAGAGCCTCTATCTTTTAGGGTTGCTCTGAGAAATAAATGAATTCATATACGGAGAGCATTTAGAACAAGGATGACTGCTGAGTAAAGTCTGAATGATGGTGTCATCATCATTAAGCTTTGTCTTCCTCATTATCATAGTCTCATTAGATATTTGAACGGGACCATTAGTTCCCAAAAGGTCAAGAACCATTTGCGGAGGCAAAGCTCCCATTAAAATGAGAAGTCTAGAACGGTTGAGCTGGGGCCAGAATTCACCTTCTTCTGCAGAGACTTCCTCTCACAATGGCAGCTGCTGGGGCCACTGGGTGAGCGTGTCACCAATTCCCGGAAGTTCTCCTCACATTGTTTCTACCTAGAAATTCCATTGATTCGAATGTCCCCCAGCTTCTTAAATGAAGGAAATCCTAATATGATTTCTTTTAAACACAAATTTCCTGTTACATCACTTTAAAAAGATTCCATTGGACCCTTCAAAAATAGTTCACACCCATTTGGTTCTAAAACTGTGTAAATAGAGAGGTCTGTGTTTTGCTCGGCAAACCCTAAAATTCACAGAATTTTCTACACGAAGGTATTACCAAATGTTTCTGTCTGGTTGCATTCGTAATTATGCTAATGTGCTGGAAAGGTTAAGTCCCTGGAATAATTCCTTGAGACACAAAATGCATATGGAAGCTGCTAGCTCCAAAGCCACACAGGAGGCCTTCGGTAAAGAGAGGTTGCTTGTGTGAAGCGTGTTGCAGGAAAAGTTGTGTGGGCAAACTCCACTCTGGGCATCTAATGCACCACTTCACCTCCTTGGGCCTCTGTTTCCTCACCCCTAAAATAAGGAGACTGGGAGAGATAACCTCTTAAGACCTAGACTTAAATCCTCTGAATTGAAACTGGAGCCCAGCAGGGCTCTGATCTCAGCTGCATTTCAATGACCTAGCTAAGCCACTAGAAGGCACAAGAAGACAGGGAGACTGAGGGCGTTAGCTCTGAGTTGGGGGTGGGAGGGGGGGAGG
>LNAC01000020.1:3858160-3890455 GCA_002007465.1 Ailurus styani
GGGGGTGGGGGAACCATCCCTGGTTTTTGCTGCTTAGGAGTTTTCAATAGGCTTTTCTTTTGTAACTTCCCCATCCACTGCACTATTAGTCAATATTTAAAATGAGTTTGGAATGAATCACTTCCCCCTTTGATTTCCAAATGCACAGAGATCTGAGCTGTTTCCCTAAGTCACAGTCATAAGAGGTTCTCTGGCTCAAGTCAAATCTACTGGCTTTGTGAACGGAGTCTTAGCCACAGTTCAATAGGCATTCAGTAAAAAAAAGGCAAGTAAACAGGCTGTTTCGAAAAGCGTGTGTGTGAACTAGGACTGTCGTTCTGAATGGCAAAGTCAACGCCCCACCCTGAGGCCCCATTCTCTGTGGGAGCCAGGAGTCCCCTTTCTGTGGGCAGGGGGCACACAGGGACTGACGGGAGGGAGTCAGGCGTAGGCCTGCTCCCTCCTTCCTTCCCCCCACCCCTTGCTGAGGCTGCCCTGGGGTGTGCTTCCTGGAGGGGCCTCCTGGCCTCCCCGAGGCTGCTTTAGAATTGGCCTGGAATCCCAACGTGCGAGCTTTTCCAGGTGGTGATTCAGAGACTCCTCCCAGTGACCAGGGCCTTTTGAGAACCTTGACTTTTTTCAGGCAAACACTGGAAACAATTCTAGAGGCTCTATACAGTTTTAGGGAAGAAATAGGAACGAGGTCACTGTACCTTGTATCTTCTATAACTTCATCAATCAACTTCAACCATATTTCGGCCAGCTGGCTCGCAGGAACTTTACCTTGCATCCCTGATTTCAGAGCCTCTAGGTTCAATTGCTGTAGAGTTTGGAAAAAGGAAATAATTGGTCATTGTGAATCGTGCTATCAAACTCAATTAAGGTTTAACGTTTAAGAAAAATGCACAAAAGGCTTAAAAGGAAAACCAGAGCATTTAATTTTTTTACATTTAAAAATGTNAAATAATTGGTCATTGTGAATCGTGCTATCAAACTCAATTAAGGTTTAACGTTTAAGAAAAAATGCACGAAAGGCTTAAAAGGAAAACCAGAGCATTTAATTTTTTTACATTTAAAAATGTTCACCATAGCTTAGCACTATTTACTTGTCTTCAAAATGCAATCAACGCTGACATGTACAAGTAATAGGACAATGTCTCCTATACCTTTGACCTCTGAAACCATGTAAATATTTTATGTATTTAAAAAGGAAATAAAATAAAACAAAGATGGGGGAAGGAACCCCAACAANAGTAATAGGACAATGTCTCCTATACCTTTGACCTCTGAAACCATGTAAATATTTTATGTATTCAAAAAGGAAATAAAACAAAGATGGGGGAAGGAACCCCAACATGAAATATAAAACAGAAACAAATTACCAGATGAATAACATAACACCACCAACCTAACCCAAATAACTTTTGAGCATAATATTTTGATATACCCTCAGTTTAAAGAAAAGAACTATGAATGTATCAAACTCTAAATTGATTTGTTTTTCGGAGTGGTTTATCTGTAGATTTTAGGATTTACCAAATGAACAAATGAGGTTTTTCACTGTTGGAGAAAGGAGTTATAACTAGAAATCGGGAAGACTAGAATAAACCGGTGATATTAGAATGGAATTGGAATTATCCTTATAAATTCATTGCTTTTCACGTATTGGTAGATCTAGAAATAAACTGACATGTGAAGACGTGTGTGCACATGCTCATGTTTAAATCTGTCCACTGAGGCCTCAAAGCAATGACGTCTAAATAGTGGCAAGCATTCTAATACTCAAATGTTGGTTTTTGCATGTTCTTCCACTAAAAGGAAACAGAATTCCTTGGGAAGGTGGTGATTTGGGCGGGGGCAGGTAAGTACAAGAGGGGCCTGGAATATACTGTGTGTCACTCTGAGCACCTGCTGACAGACAGATGGAGAGAGGGCCCTCCATGATTATTGAAATCCTCATCACGGGAAACCACCATCTCGTGCAGCTGAGCATGGAATATGGACAGCCTGGTCAACGTTGACAAATAAGGCTGAAGAACACCCAAAACATCATCAGAATTGAGGCGAGACTGATTCATTACTAAGTCCCTCAAGACAGAGGACTGGAAGTTAATACCACAACTAGAATACCTATCTTTTGCAGCTTTGTTATGTGAACAATTATGCTTAAGTTGACTTAAACCTACAACTCTCCTTCAACATCGTCTTCATGACATAAAACAGTATTTTCAGGTTTTGCTATGGACTCTTCATTCGGGTATCTTCCAGGACCCCCACACATATTGCTCCTACCCTGACAGAGGTTAGAGCTTAGAAAAAATTAATACTAATGTAATCTAGAAATCAAAACACTAATAACAGATGGATTTTATCAGTGCCTGGTAGAAGTCATGTAGTATCTTTGATTTAGAAATATCCCAACCATGTGCCCCTTCTCATCAACGTCAGCTAGATGGAAAATGACAGAAACTACATCTATGCAGTTTCTACCAGAGGGTACCCCCAAACTCCAAACAAGGTCCTCCAGTTTACAAAAAGAGTATAAAATGTCAGGTTCTGGTTCCTCTGAGCCCACCTCTTCCCACAGTGGAGATTTTGACTCCTCTAACAGTAAAGCTCTAAGGGCTGCTTGTTTCTATTGGAATGAACCATTCTCCACACCACACCTCATTGTGATAGAAACTGTGGGTTGTCCTCCTACTTCAATAGCCACCCCCTCCTTCCTCAGTAAGAGGGCTTTTATCTGGCCATCTGCTAACCCAAGCATAAGACTGCATCTCCCAATTCCCTTACAGTAGGATGTGGCTGTGTGACTGGATTCTGGTCAATGGAGAATGAGTAGAAGTCAAGTGTGTGACTTCTGGGTCTTTCCCTTCAAGAGGAAGGCCTGCATCACGTACTTCCCCGTTCCCCTTCCCTCAGGCTGGAGGGCAGGAGGTGAGCCGCCTCAACCATGAAGACAATGACGACTCCAGAGCAACAATGGGGATGGAGCCTGGGTCCCCGGTACCACCAAACCTCCGTACCAGCCTTGGAACAACTACCTCAAGCTTTTATCTTGCTTATCACTATATCCCGAGGTCTTGTGTTAGATGGGTCTAGGCTAAAACTAACACACAATTTACTGTTTGGTGGAAAGGAAATGTAGAAAAGATAAACTTACCAGCCGTTCTGCCATGACTAGGAGAATGTTCACGGCATCCAGGCGATGACTAATGTCCTCCCAGTAGGAAGTCAGGGTAACAACTGGCTTTGTGTGGGCCCAAGGCAAGTAATAATAGTAGTTCCCTGGTGTAGAACATTGAGAATCGATGAACACTGGACACTTCAACAACATGTTTATGCAAACTGAGCTTCTGATGGATCTGCGTGTGCAATGGTTTGGGGTGATTTTTTGGTGTTTTTTTAAGTTTTATTTGAAGGAACCGAAATCTCTCTAAAGATTTGGAATTAGATTTGGAACTCTCTCTAAAATACCCTAGCAAACTGAATATAATGATTATAGGATCTTGTAGTGGTTCAGGATCATGTGTCTGAACATCACTGATGATTACATAACATGGCAGCAGAAAACACAGCATAGGAGGATAGATTGTACATGTCTGCACCTGAAAAGTGCTATTCTAAGTAAATATTTTTGTTGGAATTGGGGCACACACACACAAAAAATTTTTTTTTCTGTTTTCTAAAGCCTTAGCTGGCTACATGGGGTTGGTATTACTGAGAGTCTTATGATAGTTAAGAATTATCAGCCAACATTTTCTAGCATATTTGATATTTTAACACTGTACAGAACTTAGTTAAAACTATGGCAATCCTGTTGGAACATTTGATCGGAATTTCTCTCTCCTTTCTGTATACTCTTAAACCATTTGTTGATACCTTCACTAGAGCACTCTCATACTCTGCTTTCTATTATGACTTATTTTACACATTAGAATCTAAACTTCTTAAAAGCAGGAGCTGTTTCTTAACCACCTTTGTTCAAATACAGCTATTCAATCCTTACAGCAGCTCTGGAGAAGTGGTTGAAACTGAAGGTTACAATTAAGTGATGTGGCTAAGGTCACAGTGCTGGCAAGTCAGAGAATGAAGACCAGGAGCTAGATTTTCCAGGCCCCAAGCCAGAGTCCCATCCACTTCAACTACTCAATCTAAGAGTAGTTTGGGGCTTGGTTGGGTGGAGTTGGGCAGAACAGGAGCTGATTTGGGGGAGCTCAGAGTTCAGCAAGTCGCCATCTTGTGATTTTACAAAGCAGAGCCACTGTGAAAGTTGGGCATGGGAGGGGGAACTAGGGTTCAGACCCTGGCAAGGGCCTGTGACCTTCTTGGGTTTGCCCAATCTTGAAGGTGCTTGAACTCCAGACACCTCTCTTTCCCATTCAACCTTTTCTTCCCACAAAGTATATGCTGAATGTAATGGCTGCCAAAGGGAGATGATGCCAGCTGTTTCTTATCCTGTGGTGCACCCACTGTAAAGGTGGAAGGAGAGATGGTTAGAGTGAGTCTTACCATCAAATACGGCACGGCTGTATTGAGTGGTTGATGCCAAAGGCTTACAAGTCGTGTCAAACTTGTTGCCATAGTTTCCAATGCTGACTTCAAACTGAATGGCCTCGCCAACATCTTGCAACATGGTGGCTGAATGGAACACGGCAGACAGGCTATACTTCCGCCTTCGCTGGTATTTCTATAAAGTACGAGCAGACATGAGGCTCAGTGAAACTTGTTTTGCTCTTATTTATATGTGGGTTTCTAGCAGGTGTAATTCTAAACCTAATAATTTGTGTTGAATTAAACACTAGTAGAAAATGTTCTTAAATCTAGCAGTTTCTCTTGTACTCATTCACATGGGCAAAGATAGAAGTGCCACAATGTTCACTGCAGTATTGACTGAAACAGAAGAAATGAAAACGATACAAATGTCTATCAATAAGTCACTGGTTAAACAAATTATGTTTCATATAATGGAATAAAGTTAACAAAGACAGGTAGATCCATATATGCAAACATGGAAAAAAGACATTTTTAGGTGAATCCGCTGAATATATATTTTAATATTGGCATATGAATGAAGGAAGTCTGGAAGAATAGAAATAAAATTGTTAACAGTTATGTTGGGGAAGGCAGAGAGATTTTGGCTAACCTTACTCTCTACCTTTTTAATTGTTTGAATTATTTAAGTATTAATTTTCTAATAAAAAATGACAGATTTTTTTTAACAAGAAAGATTATTAATGTAAGATTTTAAAAATAAGTGAATTTAGGTGAACTTATTTTTCTGTTTTCTGAAATAGAAATCAAATGTTGTTTTATCCTTTCTCTCTTTTTAAAAAAAAAAATCACTGGCTTACTGAGTGTATGTGTGTGTGAAGGAGCTGAACAGCGGACCAACAATGACCACACTGAGGATCCTTCAGCCTAGCAGACATGACCATGAGCCCTTCTGGCCTTCCTTCATCTGGGCACATACAGTCTCTTGAATCTACCTCCTGCCCCAAATCCTTGCTCAGGTGGCATCTCTCCTTTGTGGATCATGTCCCCACTGACCTTTGGGTACCTTGCCTTCTTTAGTCAAACAGAACCATGCAATGGTTTAAATTTATGTATTTCATTATGTCCTAGGCATTCTGGCACTTAATATTGGCCATATCTAGAGCCTTTCTGGGTCCCTGTTGGCACCCAGTCTTCGTAGACGCACGCCCAACTTGGGGGTGGCCAAGGTGGTTACTATAGTGAAGCCACATTGGCTACATGCTTCACTAGGGAGCTCGTGGAGACCCACGAGGGATAAATTTAAACTGTTTGACAAAGTCTCACCATAGCAAGTCTAGTTTGAAAGCCCTTAGAGAAGGAACTCCCAGATCTGCTGTCTTTCATTTGAGATTTGGAGGCCACGCTGCTATCAAACTTTGGCATATGATGACTCTTTCTGTTGTTGATTTCCATTTTTTGGCATTCCTACCTTGCTACAAATTTGTGTACCATAATCTAAGTGGCCAAGTAATGACACTTTTTACCTCTAGGAAGCTAACAAAAATAACTTGATCCCAGTAGGATATTTATTAACTGATTCTCCTTTCTTTCGTCATTCATTCATACCGTGGCCTTTATTCTATTAAATGAATCACAATCATGGGTAAGTTTTCTGCCTTGTCTAAGAATGTGTTCTTCCATTTACAGAATTACTTAGACAATAGTTTCAAAAACTTTTCTTAAATTGTGGTAAAACACACAGAACATAAAATTCACCACCTAAACCATGTTTAAGTGCCCAGTTTGGTGGCGTTGGGGACATTCACATTGCTGTGCAACCATCACCACCATCCACCCACAGAAGTCTATCTTACAAGATTGAAACCCTGTGCCCATTAAATCCCAACTCCCCATTTCCATCTACTTTCTGTTTCTAGGAGTTTGACTACTCTGGTATCTCATGTAAGTGGAATCAAACAATGTTTGTCCTTTTGTGACTGGCATATTCTACTTAGGGTAATGTCCTCAAAGTTTAGTCATGTTGCAGCATGTCTCAGAGTTTCCTTCCTCTTTACGACCAAATAATTCTGCATTGCATTGCTGAAAGATAAACGGAAGCATATTAAAATTTTTAAGATTTTATTTGAGCAAACGTGTATTTGGGCAGTGACAAAGCAGAAGTGGTTAAGAGTGCTCCATCTGTAAGAGCCCGGGGAAAGACTTTCATAAAAAAAAATATGGAGGGCACCTATAAAATGTGCATATTGGTCCCTGTACTGTTACTTCTTTCTATACTAGGTGCTTAAAAAGGGAATGCTGGTTCAGAAGTATAGTTGAGGGCACCTGGGTGGCTCAGTGGGTTAAAGCCGCTGCCTTCGGCTCAGGTCATGATCCCAGGGTCCTGGGATCGAGGCCCACATCGGGCTCTCTGCTCAGCAGGGAGCCTGCTTCCTCCTCTCTCTGCCTCCCTCTCTGCCTACTTGTAATCTCTCTGTGTCAAATGAATAAATAAAATCTTTAAAAAAAAATATGGAAGGAAGACAAGGGAATTATCTGATTGGCTATAGCTTAAGTGGTTGGATTATTTGGGTAAGCCTAGTTGGTTGATTGCTATTTGTTGCCCTTTGGTTTTGAGTGATTTTTTTTCTTTCTTAAGATTTTATTTATTTAGTTGGGGGGGGGGTGTGCGCACAAGGAGCAGGGAGCCCAATGTGGGACTTGATTTGATTTCTTAACCTTGAGGCATTTGTAGGTTCTGGTTTGCTTGTATAGGCTGCCAAGGCATTAGAGTCGCTTCAGTCTAATGGCGTCCTTGTGTAATAAATTTAGCAGGGTGTATATATTACATTTGTTTATCCATTCATCTACCAATGGATTGCTATCCATGGACTGCTTCTACCTTTTGGCTATTGTGACTAATGCTGCTATGAACATGACTGCACAAATATCCATTTGAGTCCCTGCTTTCAATTCTTTTGGGTATATACACAGCAGTGGATTTCTGCATCACATGGTAATTCTATTTTTAACTTCTTGAGGACTGTTTTCAGAACATCTGACAGTGACTGTAGTTTGTTGTCTTTAAGAACCCCAGGACATTCCAGTATTACAAAATATCCATTTTGGTTAAAGGAATTTTTGACATGGTATAATAGAAACCTCCAATAGGATTTCATTAGCAATTCCTCTAAGTCTCAATCTTTTTTGAAAGTCTTTCCAAAACATTGGTTTGAAACCTTAGCTGCATACTGAATCACCTGAGGGGCTTTAAAATATACTTATAGCTGGGCCCCACATCCCAGAGCCTCTGCCTAGCACTGTGAACTTAAAAACTTCCCTTCATTAGTCCACTGTCACTTTGCTAGAGAGGGTTTTGGAGACTTGTTATTTGTCAGGAGTCCCCTTAACTACCCACTAAGTAGTAAGCCTAATCCTCCAGAACTATCCATGGTTCAGGAATGCTATGGGAAGTCTGGGTTTGGTCTAAATTGTGTGAGAATTAGAAAGTAGGAAGTTATTTGTATTAGTCAGAACTTAGAGATACAGCATAGCTTCTTCTTTGTAAACCAACTGGGATGAAAGAAGAGAAGTGAAAGAACAAAAATATGAAACGTAATTGGGGCCTAAGTCTGGGCCCAGAAACGGTGATGAGCGTTAAAGCTGGAGCCATCTGCTAATGCAGGGGCTGCCAAGAAGAGAGAAGGTGCCTGGGAGGATCTGGAGGAGGTGGGGATGCCACTTCTGGCCAGGCTGGCTCTACCGTGCACACATCTACGTGGCCACGATTCCGTTAGATCTCCCTAGATTGTCCTGAACACAGATGGCAGCCACCTGCAGAAACCCTGGTAGGACCCTCCCCCTGGAGAGTTTGAGCTCTAAGACAACAGTCTGGGTCCCGGCCATCGCCACGCCTCCCAGCAGATCCGGCACACACGGAGCGAGCCGCTCAAGATGGAGCAGCTCCAACTCCACAAGGGGCAGCTCATCTATGATCTGCTCACCGCCCCAAAGCCAGGCTCTGGACTGTTGCAGCTGAGAATCCTGGCTGTCCCCCAGCTCCTTCCCACTTCCCCTGTGCCTTCCAGGCTCAAAGAGGTGGAGAGAAGAAGGAACAATCAACACAGTTCAGAGAAGTCCCGGAGCCTTAGCTTTTGTTCCTTGAGTAGGGTGGGGGCAAAACTGCTCATAACAGGGCAAGTTAAAGAATGTATATCATAATCTATTGAAGACTGATGGACATTTCTTTGATTCTGTGGGGCCTTGGGGCTTTCTTTCTAATCATCAAAGACCAGGGCATGTTGTAGATGGAGGTGGTATAGGGTAGAGTTTCAGGAGTAAAGTTGGGGAAGGGGGTTACTTTTGTCAAGCAGAATACTGAGAAGGGGTAACAAGTTAATAGCTCTTAAAAGTGGCTGTGGGACCACTAAAGCATGGGACATTAAGGGTCAGTGACAAGGAGACTGCCAAAGAAAACTGCCCAACTTGCCATCTTTGGTCTGTTTACCAAAGGTGGCTGGCCACTGGTGGAGCTGGTGGAAGAATGTGAATGTTCTACTTCAAGCAGTATCTACTGAGAGCTTACGTAGGCCAGACTAATGGGAGGACTCAAGGAGGTTCTAAATGAATAGAAGCCAGATTGCATGTTCATAAAATGCTCCCCAAATATGTCAGGCCCCACACAAAAAGACTGAGAAGGAGTAGGAAGGAGGTAGTCTAGGAACAGATCCCAGATGCTGGAGACAAAACAATGGGGCCAGGCTGAGGTTCCAGAAGCCATCAGGTGTCTGAATAGGGTTGGGACTGCAACACTTGATCTTCTTCTACCTGCTTGATTCCTTAAGGAAGTGGTAGATTGAGCCTGGCTGCATCTCTAGAAGGGTCTCTTGACTAGAACAACAGGCCAGGTTTGGTTCTAAAGAGGTGGGGCAGCTCAGGGCTCTTTGGCAACTGAGTTGGAAAAATTCACTCTCCCTCTGTGTTCCTCCTTTTCTCTCAGAGGACTACCACACTCAACACTTTTGACAGACATATGGGGATTTTCCCACACCAAGCAATTCTGCAACACCAGCTGGGTGTCCTACAATATAACTCAATTCTGACACTATCTACCTGGAGACACAGTAAGGGCTCAGTCCCACAAGACTGCCCCTTCCCTACTTTAGAAGTCAATCGAAAGTCCCCTGTCGGCTATAAGTCGGAGGTTCCCATGACTTCCTCCTCAGGTTTGATTAACTGGCTAGAGCAGCTCACAAAACTGAGGAAAACAATTTGTTTACTGTTTACCAGTTTATTATAAGAGGATATGATAAAGGTTACAGATGGACATCCAGATGGAAGAGCTGTGTTGGGCACGTTATGTGGAAGGGACAAGAGGTCTCGGGCCCAATACTCTCCCAACACCTGTATGTGTTCACCAACCCAGAAGCTCTCTGAATCCTGTATTTTTGGGATTTCTATGAAGGCTTCATCACGTAAGTATGACCAATCATTAACTCAATTTCTAGCCCCTCTCTTGAGAATGGGAGGTGGAGCAGAAAGTTCCAAGCTTCTAATCATGGCCTGGTCTTTCTCAAGAGCAGCCTCAAACTAAGAGCCCATGAGTCACCTCATTAGAACAGAAGACTCTCCTACTACCCAGGAAATCCCAAGAGATTTAGGAGTTCAGTGTCAGGAACCATGGCCAAAAAAGCAAATACTAGCACTATTATCTTACAGCAAAGAAGTCGCCCTCTTCAATGCTACTGGAAGTTTCATTACTTGCATATAACCTGGAACATGGGATCTTTGGAAATGTGAAAAGGGACAGGATTGACCTAGGCTGACGGCTCTCATTAATCCTCCTGGTGCTCACACAAATCTGCTTATCTCACCCTCTTATGACGCTCCTGGTTGCCTGAACTGTGGCTATGTCTTCAGAATCTTAGCTCCTCTCCTGCTTTTTAATGTTACTGGGGTTTTGGTGTAGAGATTTCATTTTTGGTTTATTAAATTTATGACAGAAGGCATTTTTCTGTCTGGGTTTAATTATTTGGATCAAAGAAAACTAACTTTTCTATTTCAGTTTAAAAAAAGACATTCTCTTATATGATTGAAATACACTGTGGGCACTATATATTATTATAGTATATATTAGTATATATACTAAATTTATGACCTATGCTTCTTTGTATGCTTTTAATTATTTGGAGTAAAAAAAATAATTTGGTTTTGCATTCTAGTTGCCATACTTTGTTGAGCCTCTTCCTAACCCTTCTCCCTCCCCTGCCTCTACTATGAGTGCTTAAAATAAAAAGAAGGATCACGGACTTAAATTGTGTTCTGGTGACAGAATACAGAAAAAGAGGCACTGTAATTGCTAAGAACCCATGACAGCATTTCTGCCTAAGCCCAAGATCCAGCTGGCATCCTCAAGAGATGATCTGTAATGACTCAAGTCCAGAACCACTCATGCCATACCAGCTGTCTCCATGGAGGCCTTTGGATGGTTTCTAGCCATTTTCTTGCATGATCCTTGCAGTAAATGGCACATAAGCTGCTCCATTTTACCACCCACCCTCTCCTCTCTCCCTTTTCTAAATTTGTTCTTAAGATCTGTTACAATTCCTGGACTTCCAAGTTGATGATGCTGTGGGGTGGAGAGAAAGACTCTGACTAGGACCTTACTGACCGGGGAACCTGTTGCTTTTTGGCTCTGTGTCTTTTTAACAAGTAAAAAGCCAAAACAAAATGAATTTCCATTGCATGATCCTGCAGCGTACACTTCTAGAGACACTTCCTGATTTATGACCTATTCTGCAGGAGGAAGGTTTGAAAAGTCAGGATGAGTCCAGAACTCAAGGTCTTCAATGGTCCCCTTTTGTTACTGTGCTATGGCAGATTTATCATTTGCAAGGATGATGTTCCTGAGATCATAGCAAGCCCTAAAATTCAAGAGCATCACAATATTCTATCATTACCTCCAGAGAATGTAACAAAGTAACTAAAAACACGGTGGGGTGGGGTGTGGGGGACTCCCTCGGACCTAAGTAAGAGTTGCGCACCAATGTCAGGAGTAGAGAAGCACCTAGGCTCAATCTCATGGACATACTGGGTGGTTGGTTAGATGCACTTGCCAGCACTTGCCTTTCTTCACAGCTGATTCAAATCCTCACCTCAGCAAAATCAGTCCTGACTACACATAGAAACTTTGGGATAACTCGAGGGTAGTCAAAACCATTAATGTTAACACTAAGAATGGCACTGTGGCACCATTGGTATTTTAAGTTGCAAATGATATTATTTATGTGTCTGTAGATCAGTGAGGATAGGTAGGGGGGTAAGGAGTAGAGTGATGGAGAGAGACTGGATAATTTCTCAGAGACTTACCTCCGAAGAGTTATTGCAATAACCTGACCTCTACAGCCCCTTGTTTAGGAGGCTGATTTGGGGAAAAAAACAAAACAACTGCCCTAAAATTTTTTACTGAGTACATTAATAAAAACTGGGAAAACTAGGACTTAAAAATTCTAGGCAGTTTCTGATTCTAGAAGTAGAGAGATAAATTCACATTCAAGGCAGACCACTGCTTTGCTTTAGGAAAACTGCTTGGATAGACCTTTGACTATAACATAAAACAAATACCTATCAGGGTTCTTTCACAACTTCACTAACCTGAATTCAACTGTTCTATTTGGTAACATGAAGTGTGAAGTGTATGTTTTAGCCAGGACTATGTTCTAATCTGTGCTCATGTAGGGGGAGAAGCATTCCTTTCCCCGTGTGAAGCTAGACTGATGCCCCGTGGCTTGCTGGTCATTGTGTAAGTTCCTTCCTGAGCCTGAGGGTTGCAGACAGAGGTAGCCTATGAAAGAATGTACAGCACAATCTTCTCTTTTGGGGAAGACAAAGGCACGGGATTAAAATCTGTGTGGCTCATGGTTCCAAACACGCCAGGATGGAAAAATCCAGAATATACTGCTTTGGACTCTAACCTCCTAATATTGTCTTTTTGGGAGTCAATGAACAAGGCCACAGTGCTCTGGGGGGGTGTGGGAAGGGAGAGTTTCCTCTAAAGGAAGAGGATGTTCTCCGGGTCATTCATCCCGAAAGGCACAAATCTCATAACAGGCAGACATGAGACTCCTAGAAGGAAGGAGAAAGCCTTGTTTGGTTGGGAATTCTTGGCAGCTGGACATGGACTCTGAGGTGGCCATGTGTACTGGGTAGTGCTAGGGATAGGGACTGATGGGGAGCTGAGTCCTGCCACGAGGAAGCAGGCTGGAGAGAGACAGGGAGACCACCTGTGAGAGACCCAGAGAGCTGGTGTGAGCCCAGTGGTTTTGAGATGGGCCACCATTAGCAGCTACTTCAAGTTACTCATTTCCCTACTCTTGTCCCAGACTGGAGGTAAAAGCTTTTCTAGTCGCAGTTTGGTTTCTGATGTCATGTGGGGAAGTAAGAGAAGGGTCTATCCCATGTCGGAATGGAGGGTAAGGGTTGAGAAGCAGCCCGAAGCAGCTTGTTGGGTGGGGAGGTGAAATCCAGCAAGGAGTGGCCCTGGGCAGAGGGGCATCAGTGAGCTGGCTGCTCGGGCCAAAAATTCAGATTTCTGAACCAATAAGCATTAATCCGGGAGTCTCAGAAACAGATGGGAAAGATGTGATATACATATACAAAATGGAATATTATTTAGCCACGAGAAAGGAAATTTTGTCACTTGTGACAACACTGATGGACCCTGAGGGCATTATGCTAAGTGAAATATGTCAGACAGAGAAACACAAATACTGTATGATATCATGTATATGTGGAATCTAAAAAAGTCAAACTCATAAAAACAGAGAGAAAGAGGGTAGTTACCAGGGGCTGGGGGTTGGAAGAGTTGGGAAGATGTTGGTCAATGTGCATAAACTTGCAGTTAGAAGGAAGTTCTGGAGATCTAATGCAGAGCACAGTGATTATTGTCAATGATACTGTATTACATACTTCAAAGTTGCTGAGAGACTAGATCTGGAATGTTCCCACCATGAAAAGAAATTACAATTATGTGACATGATGGGAGTGTTCGCTAACACAAGTGGTAATCATATTGCTAGTATATAAATATACCACATCAACACATTGTGCACCTTAAACTTACACAGTGCTATGTGTTAATTTTTTTGAAGTTAAAAAATAAAAATATAAATAAACTAGCATATTTTAAAAACCCATAATAATGGTATACGATGTGTTGGAAATGATTTAGTGAGGAACAGGGCAAATATTGGGCTAGCCATCACATTTGTTAACAAATCTGTACTGTAGATGTTAATTAACAGACAAGAAAAAATGGGGCATTTAACAGTTTCATGATAATAATATTCTTTTGGTATTTATTGCCTTGAGTTAATAACACTGACATTTGGAGTTACTAGGAAAAAAACTACATCTGTAGCTCTCTACCATATGGATCATGGGTGTTACACATGAATTGTCTCCATAGAGGGGAAAGAGATGATTAAAGGAGGAGGCGGGGGAGGAGAAATGGTTGGGGAGGTAAATTTGGAAGACTTACTGTCTTCAAGGAAGAGTGGGGCTCAGAGCTGTTATAATGTGGGCATTAATATAAACACGCCCTCACAAGCCTGAGATATGCCTCCTTCTGAAAGTGGAAATGATTAATGGTGGCACCTGTGCCATTTGGGATGGCTCTTATGGCCACCTCCCCATGACCACACAATCCCATTTGGTAAACAGGCCATTCAGTTTGGAGGTATCATGACTCTTGCCAGTTTTCAGTAGGGTATTAACAGAACAAAAGATGAAGCAAGTCTCATCACCCCCATAGGGCTGTTTTAGACAGATCAAGAGGACATTAAACAGATCAAGAAGTCCTTGTTATGACTCAGGTCTCTCTCCAACCCCAACACAGCTGACACTTCAGTTCATAGATGTCCCCATGAGCCATCCGGCCACCAATCCTCTAACATACCCTTTTCCATTCCAAGCATCATCCATAATCCAATTACCTCCACAACCAGCAGGTCATCATTTGAAATGGGCTCCAGCTTTTTGTCTGGTGGTGTCTTTTCCAGCAAAGTGCTTAATTCAACCAAGATTCTGCCTCTGTAGGCAACTCCTTCTCCCTGAAAGGCAACAACACAGGATTATTCCTCCAGGTGTGAACACCAGCAAAAAGAACTCCTTCTCTAGTCAGGCTCATCCAGCAACAACTTTGTGTTTCCTTCCCATGGCCCTAACCTCCAAAGTCAGCCAGTCAGTAGCTTCCTCAGTTGGATTCAGGTCTTTGGTATCCGAAAGAAAAGTCAGTGACTTGATGGAAGGATCCCAGAGAGACCCAGGGGAGCCAGGGCTGAAAGGGATCTTAGCCATGGCTGAGGTCAGAGGCTTTCAAGCCATGCTCTGAATCCTGAAGGGGTTTTGGGTGGCTGGGGATGGGAGTAGAAGGTACTCAAAGTCTCCCTCGCCCTACTTTAGTAGAGCAGATCTGCGTCAACTTGGCTCTCCTCTCTCCTCTTTTCAGGAAGGAAAGGCTGCCATGTTGGCAGCCAGGGCAAGTCTCAGAGTAGCCAGGAAATAAAAGAGGAAGATGTTCTGGGTGTGGCTGAGCATGAGGATGAAGAGCGGATACTCCTCCCTCCGTACCTAGTAGTGCTGGCAACAGAATTTTCTGGAGAGTAAGGGAAGGCTTTCACCTCCACAGCCAGTCCTTTAGCCCTGCCCCCTCAGGGTTTTCTCTCTACCACAGTCCCCTTCTTGGGCCTTGAGAGCTGACTCTAGGACATTACTTCTAATGTGCTGGAAAGAGCATTTCCCATACCTGGGCTTCCCTACCCTCATCTATAAAATGAAGATGTTGGATTGGATCAGGGATGGTGAACGGTTTCTTCATGCATGTCACCTCCAATCATTTGGTACATTCCTAGAACACAGTAGTGAACAGAAATCTGAGGCAACACATTTGCTTATGAGGAAAGAGCCAGCACTGATCATGGACATCTGCCCTAAGTGCGGGACCAGGGAAATGGCCATGCCGAATATTCCTAATTGTCAAATTAGATGGTCTCCAGGATCCTCTCCGAACCTCGCATTGAAAGATTTGAGGAACGTGGGACTTCTGTCCTTCAACCCTTGATCAGTTGCATGTCAGGTCTATTTGTGTATGTGTGTGAGTCCCCTGGATAGGAGACTTAATTATAACCCTTATAACAAGGAATCACATTAATCTGTGTTCATTAATAACAAACCTTAATCGAGACACTCACCTTTCCGGTATTTAGCTCATCATAGGGGTCTGGGAATCCCGTGTACTCTCTCGGGCTTCCATAAAGGTTCAGGTAACAAGGTCCAAATGTTGGGACAAAGCCCACCTCTGTTTCTCCTGTATTTGCTGAGGGATAACATCATTATTAGATTTTAGGTTTTTAACACTCAATCTATTGAAATGAATATTAGTTATTAGTTGGCCGAGTGAGAGTATTTTCCTCTAATTTGTGAGTTAGTTGTATTAGCACAAATTATAAGCACTTGTGAGACTTGCCATATTTCCCTTTTCTTATTGCTATAAAACAATAAAAAACATTTTTTGGTAAACATTATTATAGAAAGATACTGCTATTCAAATGAGAGAATAATAAGACTTACAAGTTGATCTTCACATTTTTTGCAAGTTTATAAGTGGCACTGTATTAAACGTGTCATTGGTAATTGGGGTAAAAGATTATACTTCGGGGGAATTCACTTAACGGATGTATATTGGATTAACTGTATTTGTTCCCAAAAAATGCCACTTAGTCTAAAGTAGCTAGTATAAATATGGCACATGCTATTAAAAATACAAGACATTTAAAATTTTCATACATAACAATGAACTGTCTGCCTATGGTTATGACTATATGATACTTATAAGCAACATAAAGTTCCCATTCATAACATTCTCTAATGAGCATCCAATATGCTCCATATTTCTGCTACTTTGTCTTACTTAGCAAGACTGCTCCTCAGTGCAATGAGGGGAACTGAGGGCAATGTAAAGAAATAGTGGAGTCAAAGGGAGATTGTGGGTGAAGACAGGGAAATGGTAAGGGCTGCCCCAGCCATCTGAATGCTCCCGTATGGAAGCATTAAAACTCTTGCGCCATGGTCATGCTACATTATGGATGGGCAAATTGAAGCCCTCAGAAGTGACATGATTTGTCCAAAGTCCCTCAAGATGACAGAGTTAGGCCCAGATCTTGAGTTTCACGTTCAGACAAGGGTACCTTCCAGTACACCACCCATCCCTCTGGTGGAGCCCCACTCCACCCCCACCCAGTTAGTATGGGTGACGACTTATGTTGTTTGTCACGAATATTTGCTTTTCATTAAAAATTTCCAGGGATTGAGACACACGTCGTCAATAATGATCTCCTGTGTATGATCATGATATCAATATCTTAATTCATTTTGTCCAAGCAAATCTCTTTTCAGGTATTTTAAGCCCTCTGACTTGTTGGTTATGTAGTAACATGGAGAACCTTCCTTCAACGTGTTTACACCTCAGAACTGTCTCCCGGGAAAGTCAATAGTCTCACAAGCTAAGTCTCTTCCTGCCCCCAAATTTTCGTAATCCACTTTATGCACAATTGTCACATCAAACTTCCATTGAACAAAAATTCCTTAGCCTAGCCATCAACCTTTTCCTCTGCCTGCTTTTCAAACACTATTTTCCACACTTTGTTCACCTTTCTGAAGCTCCTTTGCATTTTAGATTTCTATAAGGTATCACTTTATATTTTAATTTTTGAATTTCAAAATAGCTGATTTTGGATGACATATAAATTCCTTTGGTGGGTGGGGAATGATTCAAATGTATTTTATTTTGATTCCCTAAACACTGAGGACTGGTTCTACTGTGGGGAGCTACCACATAAATCTTCTTTGACTGGTTGAACAAATGCATGAAGGAATGAAGTGTTTACCAGATCTGCCAAGCTCATTATAAACCTCAGGACTACTGGATATTCATATAAAGTCTGATGATGAGATAATAAGATGGATTTTTAAAAGTGAATATGAATGGGGCATCGTGCCAATAACACAAAGGCAGACAATAACGCTTTAAATTTGCAAAGCTTTCTCACTTGCAATATCTCTTTTCCCTCTCATCACGACCCTGGGTAATTAGCATGGCAGGGACTACCACGTTTACTTGAAAGATGACAAACTTCTGTAAACCTCAGAGTCCTCACATATTTGAGGAACCATAACTATGGGAGAGTTATGATGGTCAAATGTGAGACCACTGAGCAAACTTGCAAAGAATGGCCAGTGCTGCACAAACCAAAAGACATGTTGCGATTCCCCCCTATTTGGGAGATGAAGACCTTCAAGGTATAATCGTTCAGTGTCTTCCAGCCTAGAGATCCATGTTCAAAGTGAGGAGCATTTACTGCATACATTTTGAACAACTGATTTAGTGCCCCATATCTCTACCTACTGAACATAGACAATAGCAGACAAGGTTATGTTTTAGAAATGATTATTTACAGTGACACCAAATAGGCTGGTATGCATCTAGGTGAAAATGTGAGATGGTAGCAAAGCCTGATTAGCATGTTTGTGTTAAGCTCAGCCATAAGCAGGACAAGCACACGGCATAAGTACAGAAATTAATACTCTAGCAAAACTATTTTTGAGACCGCAAAATGTCAAAAAAAAAGTTCTAAAGACAGTCAATTGATACATACTTAATAAGACAAGAGTAAATAGGAAAATCTAGAAGATAGCAAAATTACAAAGCATAAACCTGTGTATGATGCAGCCCCAGATCCCGAAGATGAGAAATCTATATAGTAAAAATATGACTGGTTAAACAACAAGAGAAACATGGGCATTGTAACAGAGACATTGAACAAGTTAATCAAATCCAGTGTAGGTAAGTGGTTGAGCAACACCAGAAAAACCCCAAATTCAGACCCAGGTGACATGACCCTTTTGTAATTTACACAAAACTCATTGGTTAAATGCAAAATGGCTCAAAACTTTGGGAAAGTGGCAGTTAACACTAAATAACTCAAATCTCTCCAGCCCTAAGGCAGCAAGGCATCTGGAAAGAGTGAGCTTCTCTCTACCAAAAGAAGCCTGGTGAAGTTACCAACAGTTCATGGTTTTTTTTGTTTTCTTTTGTTTTAAATAAAAGATGCACTTGTCTGTGTCAGACTTAACTGGGACCAAGGCCAGAAAATCCAAGTTAATTTAGTCTGAGGCTTTGCAGGTAAGCCCTTGTAGTTTAGGTACATTCTTTGTTTCTTTTGGAGGTTGGGCGGGGGATGCCTGCTGCCTTGTGTTATTCTGAGAGCTTTACCAGACTGTCAGCAGGGCCTGCAAGGAGAGAGAAGGCCTCAGAAACAAGGCTGAAACCTGCATTTAACAATTTCTGGTTTTTAGTGCTTTGGGATGTTCCTGCCGTATCACTTAGAAAAATGCTTATACAGATATGTCTTGAATAATTACCTTCAGGTAATGATCGAATGACTTCTTGCCAATGATACACAGATTTAACTCATTTTGACTCTCTCCTGCCCACGCAGTTTTGTTATGANATTTATTCATTTGACACAGAGAGAGAGATTACAAGTAGGCAGAGAGGCAGGCAGAGAGAGAGGAGAGAGGAGGAAGCAGGCTCCCTGCCGAGCAGAGAGCCCGACGCGGGCCTCGATCCCAGGACCCTGGGACCATGACCTGAGCCGAAGGCAGCGGCCCCAACCCACTGAGCCACCCAGGCGCCCCCCTGCCCACGCAGTTTTGTTATGATTTTTTTTTTAAGATTTTATTTATTTATTTGTCACAGAGAGAGAGATTACAAGTAGGCAGAGAGACAGGGAGAGGAGGAAACAGGCTCCCTGCTGAGCAGAGAGCCTGATGCGGGCCTCGATCCCAGGACGCTGAGATCATGACCTGAGCCGAAAACAGAGGCTTTAACCCACTGAGCCACCCAGGCGCCCTTGTTATGATTTTTTAAGTTCTCTATTGGTTACCATTATGATTTAAACTGCTTCTGTCTGGATTCCTTACTTGATAAGAAGAGGCTACCAGCATGCCTACCCTTCCTTCCTCCACTTCTAATCTCTACCTTCTGTACTTTTACATCAAAATGGGCAATAACATTTATAGTCTGTTCAGAGCTTTGGCTCTAGGGTAAGAAAAAAAAATAATTAGTAGTGCTAATAGTATAGCTGCCATATAAATAATGTTTCTGGAGAGGAAAGAGTTGTGATTACATTTTTATTACAGCTCCAGTCGTATGGTCCCCTTCGCCACTCAGCAGAGGATGTGCAGATGGGATCTTAGTTTTTAACATTTGCCTAAAATAATGGCCACATGTGACTTTATATCTGAACTATATCTCTTGTTTTTCTTGGAATTTCTAATTGCCTTTTTTTTTCTTCTTGAGAGAAGAAATCTCTATTTTCTTCATGATATCTCTAATATCTTCCAGGTTCTTATTCATGCTAAAGATTGCTTGGATTAATTTATTTTTTAAAAACCTATAAAGTACCCTCTTAAACCAAATGAGGATGAGGGGAAACTTGAGTTTCTCAAGACAATATTTTGTCTTGAATTCCTTCACATAATTTACTCAGTATGTTTAATATGTTGGGAATTACAAGAATTTGTTATTTTTGTTTTGATAACAAAAAATCAGCTGCTGAGATTATTGATATGTTAACATTACATTTTTTCTCTTATCTTTATTTTTCTCCTTCATTTCCTATTACAATTTTTGACATATGCACAGAATCCTAATGCCAGGTATAGGCAAATAGTTCTCAGTGTGGAGAACGATGAAAAGAAAAGTGTATCCATTATCGATGCTTGTTAGCGAAGTGGAGATTATATGGTTCATTGCTCCCTGACATCCTTGTTCCTTCTGAAGAAGTCAGTGGAGAAGGAAGTATTCTTTTATATTTGGGTGGATTGGTGTCACTACCACTCTAAAAAATAAGGTGCTAGCACTCTGTATTGACACTCAAAAATTTATAAAACTGCTACTGGAAGAGTTTTTGGATGGGAGCAAGAAAACAAGGTCTTCAAACTGTTAGTTGCCTCAGTTATCAACTACTAATTAGCTGTTCTGGTCATCACCAGAACAGTTCACTAGGATCATCACCTTTGGCTTTTAAGAAACCAAGTCCATTTCCAAGTGGCTACTCCAATTCACTTTGCTTCAGAAATTCCACCCCGTCTTGTTTCAGCTCTGCTGAGCGACTTACCTTCCACTTCCCCACCAGAGGCAGCAATTTTAGACAGGTGTAGATATGTTGTTCCAACGACATCATTTTTAGTGAGACGGTCCCTGTGTGAAAGAACAGGTTAAGGCCTCTACCTAGAAATATATACCTTCACTTCAAAAATAATAAGGTGGCGTTGGAAAAGTCCCTTGACCTCAGAAATCATCCTGTCCAGGGGGCCTCAAGCTTTCCTGTATGTTAAGAATCACCTGGAAACCCCAGCTGTCTTCTCCTCAAGCTTTTGATTTAACAAAGGCAGGAGTGGAGACCAGGAATCTGCATTTACACAGGTATGTATCGCAACTGATCCTGATACAGACGGCCCTCCAACCACCGAGAAACATTCATTGGACAAGTCATTCCAGTGATGGAAACTAAGGTTTGTACACAGAGGCCAAGGGATTTGCCACCAGCCACTCAACACAGTTGACATAAAATGATGAATCACTTACAGGCACGTTATGTAACAAGTGTCATACAATCACATTATGTAGGATAAGTGGGTGTATCTTCTTTTACTATGTTCATACGAATTACTCTGATGGTTTAATGACTACAACGGGCTATTCCCAAAGGTCCTTCAGAGGGAGAAAAATCTCTTTCCAATTCAAGCACCGACTGTGTAACAGAGGCTGGGCAGCTGCAGGCAGCTGCTTCCCTAGAATCTAAATCGTATCTGTGTGGTAGAGACAAGTATTCCCGCTACAAGTATATACAACTGTATTAATCTTTCCATGGATATCACAGAGTTTGCAAGCCTAACCCATGAAGTGGTCTCAGGCTGGGCAAATGGTAGATATAAAAAAAATAAGGTTTCTATTAATAACATCTCTCTGCTTAATTCATCCTCTTCTTTATTCCATACAGTGGGATCCCCACTCTGAAATCTAAGACCCCATGGGAGAGAGGAAAGGTTCAGTATTTAGAAGAAAGATTATACTATAGTATATTATACTGTATTATAGGAATATCCCATGTTCCATATGATATTATACATTGTATAGTATAATAATATGAGATTATAGAAAGTGACTCATGAAACTGTGCAGGAGAAAAAATTATTATTTAAGGATATTAAGCCACATGCATGGGTCCTGAGTCTTTCTTGTTCATCCAAAAGGATCCAGACTACATTTAAAGAATTCTTAGCTTCCTGTCAGTTGTGCAAATGCCCTACAGGGTGTGTAACCTACGATTTGGATCCAAGGATTCCTTAAACAGGGTCTCCCCGTGCCTCCTACTCTACACTATTGCTTTGGAGAGGGCAGACTAGGTCAGAAAGTGACCACATTTGTAGTGACCACAGGCAAGTCTGGGATGGCCTGATCTGCAATCAACTCACTGCAAAGCTAAGCCAGAGTAGTCATCTCAACTACAGAGGCCCACACACACCTTTCCGAGTGTTCCTAAGGCCCATGGAACACCTTCCGAATGTTGCCTGAGAATCTCAAGTGCTTAAATCAAGCCGACGCTTGATGTTTCTTGTCCTCACGACCCCTCCCTGGCCCTCAATAAACGGTGACGTGGTCATCAAACAAAATAAGACTCACTACCCTCCTCCCAAAGTGCCCCGTTGCCATAGTACCAAGAGGGCACTAACACCAGAGCCAGATACGTTCTGCCAAAGGAGAAAGCGTGGAGACAGGCAGACCGGATGGGGGCCCAACTCAGTCTCTAACCATCTCAGGGACCGTGACGGAGTCACCTGACCTCTCGGAGCCTTGGTATCTCCATCTGTAAAATGAATGAATCATAGTCTCTAACCCACAGTGTACTAAGTGGGGTACTGCAGTTAGAGCACGTGGCACTTGGTAGTGCTTAAAAAATGGAAGCCAACCCCAGAAGAAACGCTGGTGATGAGCAGGAGGGTGGTATTTGCCATTTTCACTCTCAAGGAGGTAAGGACTGCCAGCTGAACGTCGCATCCAGCTACAGAACATTACACAAGGATGGCCTTGCTATGGTCGTCCTCACTAGGAGGATGGTCTAGTTAGAATTCCATCCGAAACTTTCAATGAATTTTCTTTGCATTCCATCAAATAGGTGGCTTTGTCTATTTTCCTTTCTAAACGTAACAGAATAGCTGTTGGAAAGTTCTGGTGATTCTTCTCAGGAAATGGTCTGCTCCATTTCTGAAGTCTGTTTTGGACAGCATAAAATGGTATTTAAATCCTTGATTTCTTATCTTGGGCCATTTTCAGATCATTTTCCCTTCTTTTGTTTATGAGCGATTGAACCAAGATACACAAAGCTTTTCTGCAACAATACCATTATTAATTTTCTTTTAAAAGAAAAACACCCAATTCCAGGAGCAATTTACCACCTCCCTCTGGAAGAAAAAGAAACAGACTGAAAAGTAAGAGTTAGTCTACCTAGAGTAATATTCCTTAACATCCAAACATTCAATTCTTTAATTTTGATTTAGACACAAGTTTATTTAGACACAAGTTTATTTTTTAACTCACCAGTCATATATTGTTAGTTTTATTTTTTCACACACTGAAGGAAACTGTTAAAAAGAAACAGAACAAAGTAGTTATTTCTCAACTTATTCAGTAACTATTAAAGTATGTAGTCTTACTTTTTCTAAAAGAAAAAAAAGTCAGACCTTGATCTGAAGATTAACGACTTGATTCCACTCGGGGTTTGCATTTTTCTCAATTATGTTTGTGCAAACCTGTAAAATCATCAAAACAAAACAGTAGGTAGTCACAATTTCCATAAATTCACAACATAAACATCCAAATTAGAACTTGGGCAGTTTACTTCTCAGGTATATACTTAGTAGCCTGGTTAAAGTTTATTTCACTTCCAGCTATTTGGTAAATAGAACATGGGTTTAATGTTAATCTTTGCTCCGTCTGTGCACTAAAAGTTAGTTTTCAATTGCCAGGTTTCTAAGTTTGGATCAGCAAGATGATGCAAGAGTTAATGTTTCTTGAGCATTTTTTTTTTAAAGATTTTATTTATTTGACGGAGACACAGCAAGACAGGGAACACAAGCAGGGGGAGTAGGAGAGGGAGAAGCAGGCTTCCCGCCAAGCAGGGAGCCCGATGCAGGGCTCGAACCCAGGCCCCTGGGATCATGATCTGAACCGAAGGTAGATGCTTAATGACTGACCACCCAGAGGCCCCCTCCTGAGCACCTGTTACAGAGGAAGAAGCACCTCTTCATAAGCGTGTGCACACAGATCTTTTGGTCCTGCCCACCAGCGCCGCTCCCTGCTCCCCAAACCAGCGCCTGTCAAGACCAGTCAGCCACATCTCTCTCCCCATCACACGCCTCGCCCAGTCTGCTAGTAAATCCTGACACCGCAGCTTTGTGCAGAGGTTGATCCCTCCTCCCCCGTCCCCGCTGACACCTGCCCTTGGCTCCTGTCTGACGCACCCCTCCTCTCCTGCCCCCTTACTTTCACGGCACTCCTGTGAGCTCTCCAAGCATGCTCAGAAAAAAGTCCAGACCCTACTCTGGCTGATAAAACCTTGCCTGCCCATCTCCTCCCACCCCAAAGCTGACTTCATCTCTTCGATTCCCCTGGCCCATTGCCCTACAGCCGCACGGAGATTCTGTCACTGCAAATGTGTCTTGTCCTTGGGGCCTTTACATCTTGCTCTTCTGTCTGCCTGGAAGCCCTCCCCGCCCCCCACCATCATCCAGGCCTCTGCTCCAATGTCACTTCCTCAAAGGTGTCCCAGCTGATAACCGAGCGAAAACCCACCCCTCCAACCCTTTGTACTAATCACTTCTGGCCCCCACTCTGTTTTCCGTGTAGGACTGAGCACTATCTGAAATCATTAAATCACTTGTCTGCTTGTTAACTGCTATCCCTTCTACTACACAGGAGGCCTAGGAGAGCAATGACTGTCTTGCTGACTTCTCTATCCCCAGCACATGGGGCAGTGTTGGTATTTAGTAGGCTCACAATAATTACTTCTCTAATTAACCCTTATCAACAATCCTATGAGGGTATTATTATCCTGATTTATAGTTCAGGAAATGGACACTGAGAGGTCAAGGAATTTGCCTTATCTGTCTCTGGAGAGGGCTAAAGTCTGAATTTAAATCTCCCTCCAGAACTGAGGGCTTCTCCCCCCCACCCGCCCACACCAACTCCCCTAGGAAATGACACCTGGTCCATAGGTGTGTGGTTGGCCAAATCTTGCTTTCATAACTAAATGGTTCAACTATATAGAAGATGCTACTTCTTCATGCCTACAACTGTCCATGGTGCATTGCTATCCTACTACAGAATCCCTCTCTCCCATCTCTGACGGTAAAAGTGGGGTTTACAGGTGTGCGTGCACCAAGAGGCCCCCGGCTCTTCCCAGCTGGCTGAGATGGGGCTCAGTCTAGTTTCGGCAGCTCACTGGGACCTCAGAGGTGAGAAACCTGAAAGGAGTGAGCAGCTGGGCAGTGTAAAAAGTAACTATAGGGATACCTGGGTGGCTCAGTGGGTTAAGCAGCTGCCTTCCACTCAGGTCATGATCCCAGGGTCCTGGGATCGAGTCCCGCATCGGGCTCCTTGCTCGGCAGGGAACCTGCTTCTCCCTCTGCCTCTGCCTGCCATTCTGCCTGCTTGTGCTCTCTGACAAATAAATAAAATCTTAACAAAAAAAAAAAAAGAAAAGAACTATATTCTACAGTTATTTACCAGGAATCATTGCCACCAGCAAGGAGGCTTGCCTTAGATTAAGACAATGCTTGGACCTGAGAAATAATCCAAGTAGTTCAGTGACTGTTTTCATGTTCTATTCTTCCAAAAGATCAAATTTTCTCACTTGAATCCCACGTACTTTCCGCTCCAAAATAACCTGTGGAGAAGTCTGCATGTTCCGACTCCGATAATCTACATTCGTGCAGACTTCCCAAATCATCAGGGGGCTACTTTAACAAAGAGTAAACAGGAATTCACTCCAAGGAAAGCACAGTGGTTTAAATATTTACTCCTAGAGGCGTCTGCATTTAGATCACATACAAACCTTTTTTCCAGCAAAGGAAACTTCCACAAAAGGGTCCACTAGGTTTTTTTTATCTGCATTGCCTCCAAATATTTCCTTTACCGTCTGTGAGAAGGCATCATCCACTGGAAAGCAACAAGTCACACAGCAGAAATTCAATTCAAAGGATAGAAATCACTCAGCAAAATTGAAGTTTTTCTCCTATACACGAAGACAGCTGCAACACGAATTGTTCTCAAAAGTGGCAAGCGCTAAGAGCATTGTACTGCGGAAATCTTGTCCTAAGCTGAGAAAGAAAGGTGTTCTCCCCACAAAGTCAAAAAAACAAAACAAAACGAAAAACCCAAGAGCTTCTTGAAAAATAAACCAGTAAGTTATTATATTGAAAATCAGTCATTTGTTGAGGGAAAAACTAGAATAAAGACCCATCCCAGATAGGGTAAGAGGCGCTTCAAAAACTCAGCCTAGTTTCAACTTGGAAAAGACGCTTTAGGTCAAAGTGCTATAAGCCTAATCTGATTTTTTTCAGAGACACTCAAAACACTTTGGCATCATCACAAATAACATAATCAGAAATAACACATTTAAGTAATTATAAACAGAATTATCTCTCTGTTTTAACAAACTCAGAAGTGAACTGAAATCAATGAAACCGGTTTACACAGGCTATAGAATGTGAGGTTTAATGTGTTTACTTCATTTAAGATATTCCTGAGGAGAGAGGAGGGAAGCGTTACAGGGTGTTAAACAAGAGGGAGCGGGTTCCCAGGGGAAGGAGCAAATCCTGAAGAGATCCACGGCCCTAGGACAGAGTGCTGCCTCCTGGGGCCTGGGAGAGGGAGCCCATGTCTGGGGGCCCAGCAGGAAGCAGACAGGCGGGGCAGGGCAGGACACTGGGTCCCAGGCAATGACGCAGCAGCGTCTGGACTAGTCTCCAGGAGTCAAATCACCGTAACTGATTCTCTTAAATGCATCTAATCTCTTGTTATCTGTACCTCATAACACAATATTGACAGATTACTAGTTACTGGCACTTAATGACCCTTTGCTCAGCCATTTTTAAGAATTCAATAACAAACACAAACACTCTTTGTTTCCAAAATTTCCTATTTTTCCTTGGGATGAAAGGAGTTGGAAGTGCGGCCTGCTGGCCTCTCTTCAGTGTCTTCTAGAATAAGGAGAAGAGGTACAACACTGAAGGGGGAAGAGTCGGAGCAAGATGGGCCAAAGGCTTAATAAGGAACATGGATCAGTGACCAGCTGGCTGCCCCACCAACCTGCCCAGAAAGCTTGCATGGAGCCAGAATGAAAGAATCGAAGTCCAAGAAGGCCTTCGAAAAGAAAAACATGTGACAGGCAGCCCCCGTCACTATTCAGAGTATGAAGTTAACACATGATCATGCAGATAACTGGTCATCCGGGGGCAGGGTGAGGTCCATACGTACTCTGGGGGATGTCCTCTGCCCGGTAGATTTTAAGCAAGAAGGTCACCCACCGGAGGGCGATGCCGGCAGGGAGTAACAAATTACTCTCCACATCGTCACTGTCATTATCACGCTCTCGCTTCTCCGTCTGTTGAGGAGACATGATTACAAATGAGACACAGAGAAAAGCAGCAAACTCCCGCTTATAAAATGAAACCGACTGGAATTGTTTGCATTAGGATTTCCTGTGCTTCGGGCTTAAGAGGTCAGCCACCGATTCGACCTCGAAATTGGTCTGCAACTTCTAAGCTCCTAAGTTTCTTCAACTGATACACCACAAGAAAATAACATGACCTTTTGTAATTTTCTGAGCACTAAATATGAGAGAAAGAGAGGGCTAGTTCCTAAAGTTTTTGCCATTTCTCCTGGGCACTTCCTGTTCTCCCAGTTTGCCGTCCAGCCTCCTAGGAGGACAACAGTCCCTCTCAGTAGCAATGCCTGATTCTGCAAGTGAGACATACTCTCTAAGTCAAAGGACGCAAAAGAGTCTTAAAAATACACGTCTCTACTGAATGAAAAACGCACTAATGAACACCAGGAAGGAGTCCACGTGAGCTAGATAGTTCTGTCATGAAGAAAAGGACAGCTTCCAAAAAAATAGGAGTTGAAAGGTTGGGGTGTTGACTGGGAGCTGTGTTGCTTTTTCCAACTACTGACGCCCACTTGACTCTTGGTCCCCTTTCTTCGTGAAGAAATGTAAAGGCTGAGAACACAGGGGCTCACAGGAGGCTCATCTCCGGTTCCCAGGACGAACATGCTGACTTTCATGTAACCTTTAGCACCCGAGCTGGAATCTTCGGGGTCATTGAGAAGAAGCCATTTTCTCATGACAGCGTGACCTAAAATAAGGATTAAAAGGACGGGGACACTAAATATAATCTGACAGTTCTGTGATTTCATCTGCTGTAAGATAAACAATCATTTCCTCTGAAGTATTATAATGATACCAAGTTTGCCAGATGAGTCTGTACATCAATGTCCTCTGCTTTGCACCGCACCACCCCCAGCCCTGATCCTGCCCTGGGGTCACTCGAACAAGGCTCTCTAAGCTCTATTCATCAGTCTTAAAATTTGATTTTGGTAAGGTAAATATCACAAAACAGATAAGTTACCTACTTGTGAATGTTAGGATAATTACCATTAGATTAAAAAAAGACATCCATCTTAAGCTACTATTATTCATTCCTGCTAAGTATCCTTCCCCCTCCTCAATCAAGAAAATAATTTTTTTTATTCCTTTGCTGATTCCCTCAGATTTTCTTGATTCCCAGAATCTTCAAGTTCATGGGGAGAAAGAACATTACTTACCAGGTTCATCATAGATGAATCCAACATCAATCTGGGAAAAGATAACTTAAAATAGCTCAAATCGATTTTAAAATCAGCATAATCACTTCAAAGAAACCATCATTATTATATTTAAATATAAGGCTCTTGACAAGACTTCAATTTCTGTGACAACAATGTTTCCATCATACCCTGTGTCCCCAGTGCCCTGCCTGATTAGCGTGGCACACACAGAAGACCCTCAATCAATCATCTCGAATGAATGAACTAACTAGTGTTAGAGCCAGAAGGGACCATGGAAGTAGGATGACCAGTGTATCCCAGTTTGCTTGGAACCTTCCCCCAAGCACAGAGTCTCAGATTCTGTGAAATCCCTCAGTCCGAGGCAAACGTGGACTTTGGTCACCCTATGGGAATTCACCTGGCCCAATTTCTTATCCCATATTCCTCTTCCTTTTCTTCCAGCTAATGTTAATGTTAATATAACCACTGACTGGGAACTTCAATGTGCCGAGTACTAGGCACTGTACTAGATTTTTACATATTCTATCCCATTTAATCTTCACAATGACTCCATTTTGAGGAGGAAACTAAGGGTCAGTTGGTATGTGACCAGTTGGTGGCAGACAGGGTGTGAACACACACATACCTGGTCCAGACCATTCTCTAGGACTTCTAATGACTGGGAGCCCCTTCCTTTGAGAGGCAGCCCATTCCACGTAGAATTGCTGGGAAGCACCCACCAAGTATTTGTCTTTGATTCCAATGTGAGTTACTTGGAAAAGCACCCTGATTCTCTTTCCTGTTTTGGCTTGCTTTTCCTAGTCCAGATTTACAATAGTTGGCTCTGGAGATGGGGCACGGGGGCTGCTGGTAAGTGGGGCTGGGAGATGGGCTTCTTGCCACTGTCGCATGGCACTGGCTTCCATCCACAGCTGGAACTCTGCCAGTGCCCTGACGTGGCAGCTTCCGGGCATTTGCTTTAAGGCCCAGTAAGTGGTGTACTTTAGAAGTTGACTAGACACAGGCCAGAGAACATTCGACTGGTTTCTGGCCCCTGGGGCATTCACGTCCTTCTGGCATTCCAGCCCTTAGCAAAGACCATGGTGTGAACCCCTTACGTGTAACTTTAAGATGTCATCAAGGCAGACACCCTGATAGCTGGCCAGGAACCTGACCCCTCATTATGAAAGGGCCCATCAAGTTGAATGAAACAGACAGTTGGCACGCACCTTAAATTCCCCCATCAGACAATCGGCCCGCAAGGAATGGGAATTATAAACCTGGAAGGAAGAAGAGCCATGAGCAGCTTACTGGCTTTACCTGGCAGTGAGAGACCATGACCTTTCCGCTCTGGAGTTCCCTTACCCGAATGCTGATGATCTCATCCATCAGTTCAGAAGGGGTCATGTGGATGTTGTAGAAAAATAACTGTCAAAACGGAGGAGAAAAGTATTTGAATGTTAGCCGGGGTGGACTCAGGTTTAGCGTGACCTATCGTTACAGTGGAGGAACGCTCCTAAGAAATGACAAAACGCAACCCCAAAAGGAGGTTTCACCATGAGAACACATTGCAGGGGCCTCAAAAAGGCCCCAAAGCTTAAGCTGCTTGAGCTATTCAGCAAACTCACCTTTGCACGTTGGAAATAAGAAACATGGTTATGTAACAACTATAGTGTTGATGTAACGAAACAGATTTGTTCATTTGGGGCCAGAAATATGCTAGCTAACTGACATAAAGACCTAAGGTTATTTCATGCTGAAAGCCTCACTAAAATGGGGGCTTGGGCCTTGCATGACCTGGAAAGTTGAGTTGAATTCCTTACAAATTGTCCTGAAAAAAGTTCTTTTTAGCTTTTTAAAAAACATCTAGGATCTAAAGATCTTACTACATTTGGCTGTTGTGTCTCTTTAATGTCCTTTTTTTTTAAGTTTAGAGGGAGAAAGAGAGTGACAGCAGGGCGGGGAATCCCAAGCCGACCCTGCGCTGAGCATGCTGCCTGACCTCACACACGGGCTCGATCTCACAGACCCTGAGGTCATGACCTGAGCTGAAACCAAGAGTCGGACACTTAACCTATTGAGCCATCCACATACCTCAGCTTTAGTTTCCTTTTATATAGAACTGTGCTCCTGCTTATTTTTGTTATTTATTCATTTTTTCTACCAAGATCTGTTGTCTTCTGGATTACTCCCTGATCTCAATTTACATGAATACTTCCTCACCATTAGATTCAAAGTGGCCATTTGACAAGAAATGATAGAGGATATTGATCCTTCTGTTATATCAATCAGGACACACACATCAGTTTGTCCCATCATTGATGAAAACAAGTTTAATCACTTGGTTAAGAAGATGTAGTAAACTAGGAATTTTTTTCTTTAGTAAATTCTTTTATTGATTCCTGAATTGATCTGCTTAGAGTCTCAGGTATTTGATTCTTCCCTTTTTTACCAGAGATCTAATCTCAAAAAAAAAAAAATCATCTAACGATGAGAAAATTTCGAAGGTGGGGATTCTCGCTGAGCTCCTCAGGACGTAGCTGAGTAAATATTCATCCCACATGATCAATGCATCACACCTTAGCTGTCAAATCGCCCAGGAGCTTGTCCTCCCCGCAGTCCCGTCTTCTCCTCCCCAGTGAACCCCTCCTCAATCTCTCCTGAAATCCACTTCAAGTGTCCCCCCCACCCCCAGGCACACCCACATCCCATGTCTGCTTGACATGACTTAGCAACGTGCTGTTGTCTGCAGCTCATTCATGGAGAAGTGACAAGGGAGAAGATGGGCCTTCTGTGAAGCTAGGGCCGGGATGAACAAAGGGGGAGAAACCGGAACATCAGGGAGAAGAACCCAGTTCCTTTGATGCACAGGGTAGGAAAAAGAATGAAAGCTGGAGCCAGGGCTGGGAACTCAGAGGAACGGTGACAGGAAACCATGGTAGGGAAGGCCTGGGCTCAGAGAATGGGGCATGGGACTCACGCCTGAGGAATCTCAGAAATTCGCTCCTCAGCAGAGCAAGGCTGGGCTCGGAAACCTCCCCAAACCTCATTTCTCCTCACAGCCCTGATCATGGAGTTCCGTGGGACCTGAGAGGACTATCAAGGGATTCAGCGCTTTTGAGGAGGGCAGGAAAAGAAGTCAGTGGAAGGACTGTATTCTCAGTGTGGGAGGGAAAAGAAAACCCTTTCCGCTCCCAATTGTTTTCCTTTTACATATATTATTTTTATAGCCAGGTAGGTTTTGACACCTTTAAAAAGTCAGCCATTGTTGTCCCTGTGAAAACTAACATCTGCCTTAGAGCTGTGACTGAAACTTGGTATTTTTTCTTTCATGAGGGTCCAGCATCAAAATCGTGCCAACTTTTTTTTTTTTTTTTAAGTCACAAAACGATCACAGAAATGACTTAGGAGGGGCACCTGGGTGGCTCAGTGGGTTAAAGCCTCTGCTTTCGGCTCAGGTCATGATCCCAGGGTCCTGGAATCGAGCCCTGCATTGGGCTCTCTGCTCCACGGAAAGCCTGCTTCTCCCTCTCCCACTCCCCCTGCTTGTGTTTCCTCTCTCGCTGTGTCTCTGTCAAATAAATAAATAAAATCTTAAAAAAAAAAAAAAAAAAGAAATGACTTAGGCATCCTTCAGAGACATCCTGCTGATCAGAAGGAGCAAAGGCAGAAGCGGGGGACTTCACGTGCTCCATCATTAGGGGTGCAAGGACCCATCAGGACAGGCGCTGTTGTAAAAACACCAGAAAGACCCCAGCAACTCTGAGAACCAGGCTGTGTGATTTCAAGACCCAGTGGTTCTCAGGGCGTTGAACGTTGGAGTTCCCCCCGCAGGTGAGACGGGGTGGGGGAGG
>LNAC01000020.1:3896398-3955799 GCA_002007465.1 Ailurus styani
TTTGAGGGGCAGGGCGGGGGGTCTTGGGGGGTAGGGAGGGAAAAATAATGAAACAAGATGGGATCAGGAAGGAGACAAACCACAGAGATTCTTAATCTCATGAAACAAACTGAGGGTTACTGGGGGGTGGGGGGTAGGGATAGGGTGGCTGGATTATGGACACTGCGGAGGGTTTGTGCTATGGTGAGTGCTATGAAAGGTGTAAGCCTGGTGATTCACAGACCTGGACCCCTGGGGAAAATAATAATAATAATGATGATAATAATAAAAGAAATAACTTCCACTATTCAGACTTGAGATTGAGGGATGGGCCAGAGGAAACCAGCCTGAGTCATGGTGACTAATAGCATCTTTGCACAGCAGCAGCAGGATATTTGGGCAGGAAATCGCCCCTCTACATGGCAGGAAGCTGCACAGCATTCAACAACGCCACCCTAAGTGTTCTACAAGGAAAGAGGGGGCCCTTTAGACCCTGCCATGCACACCCCTCTGCAAGTGGTCCCGTTCCCAGATGCAGGTGTTGTGTGGGCGTGACTTGTGGCTGAGACCCAGGCACGAATCTGAGCCAGGGCCAGGTGGACCTGCAAGGATGACTCTTCATGACCACAAAGGGTGATATTATGTTGGAAGCCACTGACAATGTAGAAAGTTGCTGGTTGCATTTGCTTCCTTGTAGTTGCTGACTATAACAAAGAACCACTAACTGCGTGGCTTATGACAATCAAAATTTATTCTTAGAGTTCCAAACCCTAGAAGGAGGGTGTTGGCAGGGCCATGCTCCCTCAGGGCCACCATCTCATCTAATCCTCTTCCATTCCTTGATAGAGAGTCCTTTCTGTTTTCTTTTCCTTCCCTTCCTTCCTTCCTTCCAGGAGACTCCATACCCAGAGTGGAGCCCAATGTGGATGCTGAGATCAAGACCTGAGCTGAAATCAAGAGTCAGATGCTTAACTAGCTGAATCACCCAAGTGCCTCCTTTCTGGAATATTTTATGCTTTTTAGATGGGAGGGGTCACAGCAATCCTGTTTTTCTAGACTCCTAGAATGTCATTCTCTGCCTGCAGTATTTTGTAGTATTAATTTTAGAGAAAAACCCTTCTTGCCTCTTATTAACTGATGGCTCCTGGCTTCCTTGGCTTGTGGCTCCATCCTTTCAATCTCTGCCTTCGTCATCACGTGGCCTTCTCCCCTGTGTATCTGTGTATTCTCATCTCTTTTTGTAAGGATACCAGCCACTGGATTTAGGGGCTGCCCTCATGCAGTATGATTTCATCTTCGCTAATTACATCTGCAAAGATCCCATTTCCAAATAAGGTCACCTTCTGAGGTTCTGTGTAGCCCTCCCCGCCCCCCCCCCACTGCCTTCACATCCTTTTCTCCTGACCTGTGTTAGAGTCTGTGCTCTCACACTGCCATGCTGCTCTTCGCCCCCTGAACGCCTTCCTTTCCTTGGCATATTGTACTCACCTGGTTCATTCCACCTCCACTCCCTCCACCCCTTCATCCAGGAGCTGAACTTGGCTAAACACTCACCTTCCTGACTCCTCCTACTTTAATTTCATGATCACACCCCGTAAGTTGGGCTTGCAGGACTCCCTGGCCATCCTACCATATTTCCAAGGCACTTATTCGAAGTTTTCCCGGATCCTGGTCTGAGAAGGCCACAAATTAGCCAATGAAGTCAAATCACCTCCCCTTTCTGAGCTTCCTAGTCTTTTGCACCTTGAATGCTTCCAATACCCTCTCTACCCTTCTCATCGCCAGCTAATGAACTTGCTTCTTACTTCATTGAGAAAACAGGCAATCAGAACAGAATATCGTCATCCTCCCAACTCCAAGTCAACCTTCCTACTTGCACCTGTTGTTTGCCTTCCCTCCTGCTATAATCCCTGAGCTGTCTGCTCCCGACGTGGGGTCTGTCCTTCCGTACATGCACAGATCTCATCTTCTCTCCCTACTCACGGATTTTGCTTCACACTTTCTCCCTCTGTATCCACTCATCATTTTTCCTTTCTTAGCTGGATCATTCCCAGATGTGCTGAAATAGAGCCTACAATAAAAAGCAAAAATCGGGGGCGCCTGGGTGGCTCAGTTGTTAAGCGTCTGCCTTTGGCTCAGGTCATGATCCCAGGGTCCTGGGATTGAGCCCCACATGGGCTCCCTGCTCAGCGGGAAGTCTGCTCCTTCCTCTCTCACTCCCCCTGCTTGTGTTTCCTCTCTCACTGTGTCTCTGCCAAATAAATAAAATCTTTAAAAAAAAAAAAGGCAAAAAACCAACAAATATAAAACTTGCCTTGACTTCATAGTGCCCCCTATAGATACCGCTCTATTTTTCTACTCCTCTTCACTGTCCCTTGGACCATGACAAGTTCTTCACAATTCCTTTACACGAATGCTATCCTGCCTCTCCAACAACTACCATGCCACTCAAACACTACCAAGCCTCTGACTGCAGCCAATACAGACTTGTCGCCTTTCTGAATGTCAGTAACCCTCTATGTGACCCACACTTGGTTCTCAGTGATGCTTCAGTTAACACTTAGCAATGGCTCTCCATCACAGCTCCAGAAACTTAACAAGTCTTCATGTTCCTGAGATGTACTGCTGGCCTCTTTCCAGAAGCTCAACGGCAATATTCCTGCAAACAGCCCCTGTGTGTCATCACTGGTGACAGTGAAGGCTGTCTGTTTGTCCACCCAGTGAAGAGTTGGCAGCCCCTAGGGGACCTTAGGATACAGTCAAGTGTGCCTCTGGCATGCCCGACTATGCCCTTCCCCAGTGGGATGAACCTCCCTCCTTCAGGCTCCTGTGCTCTCCGACTGCAGCATGAGAGAATGAGCCATCCGGCACTCAGCTGTCACCAGATCTGCAGGCCAGCCCTTCCCTGCCCTCACACTCATCCTGTGAGAGCTTCCCCATGAAGGCAACTCCTAGGAATGGCTGAAGCAGACAGACACTTGCCCAGTCACCACTAGGCTTCCTCCTGGCCTGTAATACACACCCCCTTCCCCAGCCAGCAGCCCCAACACTGGCCTATGCCTCTCATCTCTCCACCTAGACTTGAATTGGGCCAGCATTCCATCTAATCTTCTTCCATTCCTTGATGGAGAGTTCTGGAATATTTATTTTTTTTTCTGGCTACAGCAACTCTGTTTTTCTAGAGTCCTAGAATCCCAACCTCTGCCTGTGATATTAATTTTGCTTCTCATGACATAGTTTTGTTAAGTGGTTAAGGCAGAATTTAATTACCTTGGGCCAAAATCACTACTAAATCAGAACAAAGCGCTGGTATCATGTCATCAGTGCAAATTAAAAAGTGCAAAGCAGAATGGGAGAGAGGAAGGGTCTAAGCACAAAAACATTTTGGAGATAACATGCTGATTTAGCTGTAATGTTGAATAATAACTTTCCTGGGTTTCTAACATGTGAGACATTATATAAATTCATGTCTGCATTCAACCAGAAGCAATTCATTACCCTCCACCCTGATTCTTGGGTAAATAGCACTATATGCACACTAAGAATTTTCTGGAATGGTTCTAGACATAGACCAGAGCAAAGGAAGAGCCTCTAACCCAACAGTGATGCAGACACAGGCTTGCAAGGAAATCTTGGCAGCATCTGCCTTGGATCAATTGAGCTGTGATCCAGTCTAGCAAACATTGCCCAAAGAGCTCCAACTGAGTCTGGGCAAGATAATGTTAACCAGGTAAAATGCTCAACTCCAGGGCTTTTAAAGTTAGCTCCAAATTCTGCTCTCATCAGGATCTCCTGGAAGTTCTTATTAACCACAGAGATTGGGGGGGGGTCCCCTTCAGTCTTGCTAAGACATATTCTCTCTCTCGAGGTAGGTGATGGAAATCAGCACATTTAAAGATCCCCCTTGAGGATTTTTACTGTGTCTAAAATTTAAGAACCACTTGTTTATTACGATCATTTTGGTATTCTGAAATAAGTTGGGGAATAAAGAGGCCTAATAGAATCAATTTGCTGGACAATGTCAAATAGAGGCCCAATCCTGGAAAGAGTGCCTCCAACAATTTTCTAGCGCACTGATAATTTTCCAGTTCAGTTCTGACCAAGTCCGTCCCTTCTTCAACATGTTCCATGGATCCCTATGGGCCATCCAAGAATAAATGTCTCAGTCTGGCATTCCCAGCCCTTGGGAACACGCTTCCCTCTTACTATATAACCCATGAATGAATCAGTCACTTTCATCTGTTCACTACTGTTTCCCAAAATGCCCTTCTTGAAAAGAAACATTTAAACGATATCTATTGCCCATGCATCATTCACTTAGTTCACTCAACCAACCAAGCATTTATTGAACAATTATGACCTAGTGCTAGGCACTAAGAATACATAGTTGAAATAGTTGAAAAAGTACTTTCTCTAAAAATATTGTGTCCCATGTAATAATTTGCTTAGTCCTCTGTTGAGGAATTTATTATATTCAGCTCTGACCTATACTTTTCATGTTTATATGCTTATATCTCACCTTTCTGCTGAAATTCATGCTCCTTGGTGGCTCCTTTCTCACCTCTGTATGCCCCAGGTGTCAATAAATGTTTTCTAAACTCAATTATTTTATTTAAATTCAATTATAAACTGGATTGAATTTAATTTTAAGCACAGTGACTTTAGTGTTTGTGGAATGAAATAAATTTGAAGTGGTAATGTCTAACTGTGAATGAGTTTTTGCATTTCTGTTGTTGAACAATGCACAAATTCGACAGATGGTTCTTCAAGAATAGATGTGAGATTTTAAAAAATAGTTCATCCCAGCTACAGGAATGTAAGCTCCAGTCAAGCTAACCGACATCTGGTGAATCAAGATGGCAAGGTAACAGGTTTTCAGGAAGTAAAGTCTGTCATCTGGTCAATCCCACGCTTCTGTCATGGGAACAGTCTTGGAGAGGGTCAATGAAAGAGGTATTTTTGACACCACACATGTGCAGTCAAACCAGCAATACCCAGGGTCTGTAATCTTTGTCATCTTGATATAAGAGCTCTAGGAAAACACTCCTTAAAAACAAACCCCTTAGCTATAACACCAAAGACACAATCCTCAAAAGAAATAATTGATAAGCTGGACTTCATTAAAATTAAAAGCTTCTGCTCCACAGAAGACAATGTCAAGGTAATGAGAAGACAAGCCAAACACCGGGAGAAAATATTTATAAAAGTTACAACTGATACAGAACCATTATCCTTTATAAACCATTATCCTTGTATAAAAAATATACAAAGAACTCTTAAAACTCAACAAGAAAAAAAACAACCTGATTAAAAAGTGGACCAAAGACGTTAACAGACAGCTTACCAAAGACACAGATACACAGATGGCAGATAAGAATATGAAAGGATGCTCCAAAATCCTATGTCATCAGGGAAATACAAGTTAAAACAACAAGATGCACCTATTAGGACGACCAAAATCTGGAAGACTGACAGCACCAAATGCTGGTGAGGATGTGGAGCAACAGGAACTCTCGTACATTGCTAGTAGGAAGGCAAAATGGTACAGTCACTTTGTAAGACTATTTGGCAGCTTCTTACAAAACTAAGCATACTCTTCCCATGTGATCCAGCAATCGCACCCCTTGGTATTTACCCAAAGAGGCTGAAACTGTATCTCCACACAAAATCCACACATGGATGTTTACAGGAGCTTTATTCATAACTGCCAAACTTGAAAGCCACCAATATGTCCTTCAGGAAGTGAATGGATAAATAAACTGTGGTACATCCAGATAATGGAATATTATTCAGTGCTTAAAAAGTGAACTATCTAACCATGGAAAGATGTGGGAAAAATCTTAAATGCATACTACTAACTCAAAGCCACTCTGAAAAGACTGCATACTATAGGATTCCAACTCAAGGACATTCTGGAAAAGGCAAAACTATGGGGACAATAAAGAGATTGGGGGTTGCCAAAGGTTGAGTGGGGGGATGAATATGCAAAGCACAGAGGATTTTAGGGCAGTGAAAATACTCTATGATATTAAAATCATGGATACAGGTCATTATATGCCTGTCCAAACCCTAAAATCTATACCACCAAGAGTAAACTCTAAGGGAAACTAGGACTTTGGGTGACTATGATGTGTCGACATAGATTCATCCTTTGCAAAAAATGTATCATTCTGATGAGGGACAATGGTTCATCCTTTGTAAAAAAGAAAAAAAAGAAAAGTGTCATTCTGATGAGGGACACTGATGACAGAAAGGCTATGCACATGTGGGGCAGGGTGTGTCTGAAATCTGTTATCTTCCTCTCAATATTGTGCTAAATCTAAAACTGCCCTAAAAGAAAACAAAGCCCTCAAATGCACACACTGACACACACAAGCCCCTCAGGTATCCAATTCCTGGGATCTATGGTCAAATTAGTTTCTTCAATTTCCAAGGGTAAATTTTCCCGAAAATCTTCACGTTTGTGTTCTATCATTAATATTTCAAATTTCTTCTACGCAGGACTCACTATGTGGATGGTGATCTTTAAAATGGGTATTGGCAATCATGAACAGTGGACCTCTGGAGGACAGGACTGTAGAAGATGTGCACTGTGTTTTATATTTCTGTAATGTTTACATTTTTACAAGCAGGTATTGCTCTTGTACTCAAAGATCAACAAGTTCAATTTTTTTTTAAAAGTTTTTAAAGATTCGTATAAGTTAGAGGAAGCAGACTCATTCTTTGACATAGAATGGTAAAGTTTTTTAAAAAGTCAATTGAAAGGAAGGGAAAAAAGAAATTCCAGGCCAGATGTTCTGTTTAGATCATTAAAGTGACGGCAGGAGGTGTGGCTGTTTTGCTGTTATTTCTCTGCCTCATATCTGTTGGTCTTGTCTTCCCCCAGGCTTCTAAAGTTACTGGTTTTTTGGGCCTTTTTCCTAGTGGCTTCCCTAGCATGGAGTTGGAGTATCCAAAGATATCTTTGCTTAAGTTGAATTGAATTGTCTTATTACGACAAAAAAGGTTTTCCCTTGAGACATCCAAATACCAGAGGATACTGAGTTTTTTTTAAATGCTGAAGAGGCTGGACTACGAAGCCTATATTCAGAATGTCACCCTTGACCCAGCTTTGGTGAGTAGTCATCTAATGGAGCAAAGATAGCACTACCAGATCAAAGAACCCTGTTCATTTTTTAAAGTCACGAAATTTCATTTTGTCACCTCACACTTAAAAATGAAATTGCCCTGCAGACACAGCTCGTTTCCTGGCACGCCCCTGTTAAAACTTTGTTTCAGATCCTAATAAAAGGAGCCCAGGTTCTGGTTTATTTCCTGTCTCCATCCAGCAGTATCAGGGATTCTAGAGAACTTCTGGGAAAGACCTTGGCCAACCGCCATCGCAGAGCCTGCTGGGAGTGAGCTTCCGAAGAAGACGAGTGACTCCCAGTCCACAAACACTCTCCACCATTAGTGCTGCCGACACAGTCCCGGAGGGGAGGAGCAGCGGCCTCAAGCCAAGGGAGCCTAGATGCAAGGATTTTCTCCCCACTGGGTTTAAACATTCAGAGTCGGTGCTCTTCTCATTTCTAAAGACATTCCTCCCGCCCTTTTCCTATTTTCCCCTTTGCTCCAGGGAAATCGCATGGTTTCTAAGCTTGGCCTCTCAGGAGATGGGACCTCCCCCTACAATCTCAAATAGCTTGATAAGTTGCTTATTCTCAAAGTCTCCGATTCACTAGGACACAACCTTTTTTTTTTTTTAAGATATTTAAAAATAAGCATTAAGTCATCCCAATGTGACTTTGAGCCAAGCCAGATCATTCTTTTCCAATAGATCTGATATTTAGAGGAAACAATTTGAATGTTCAGTGTGCCACCCAGCTGAGCTCATGACTAAACATCACCTGGAATTGTTTTTGCAAAAAAGAGTAATAATAATGATAATAATAACAATAGCCACCATTAAGGTAGGACATACTGTATAGTAGGCACTGAGCTGAGTGCCTTTTGGGCCTTATCTCATTTAACCCTTGCCACCTTCTGATCTAAGTGCCACTATTATCCCCACTTTAACGTAAAGAAAATTGAGATTCAGAGAGGCTAAGTGACTTACCCAAGGTTACATGGCAAATTAACAAGAGATACAGAATCCGACCTAGGCCAGTCTGGTCCCCAAGTCCTTATTCTTATAATGTTACACTTTCAGGACAGAAAACTGTCTTTTTCTCTAAACCTGGACTGAGTGTGCCTGGAGGGCAGGCGCTTTACCCGACAGCATTTATCACCCCCTCACTGCAGCATCTAGTGACAGGTGAAGAAACCCAGCAACCACTTCCCTTGTTCCCTAAATATTAAAAAATGGTGTGGCACCAGTTTACTGTACACTGTACGTTTACTCCTTTTACTTGAATGATCCACAGTATTATTTCCTCCCTAGATCCCTGGCTGAGGCAGTCACAACAACCGGCTCACTTAACGTTTCAGCTCTTGAAATGAACACAGTGAAACTGCCTCTAATCAACCAGTATACGGGGACAAGAGGACCCTTCCAGAAGCCACGCCATCTCTAACCTCAGAATGTGACCTTATTTGGAAATAGGTCTTTGAGGATGTAATCAAGCTGAGATCACACTGGATGAAGGTGACCTAATCCAACCACCGGGGTCCTGACAAGAGGGAAGACATCTGGACACACCCCGGGAACACACCCGGTGAAGACAGAGGCAGAGATGGGAGTGGTGAACCTACAAGCCTAGGAACACCAGGATTACCAGCAACCACCGGAAGCTAGGACAGCGGCCTAGCACAAAATTTCCGAGGCCCCAGAAGAAACCAACACTGTCAACACCTTGATTTCTAGCTTCCAGAACTGGGAGGGAATCAGTTTCTATTGCTGAAGCCAGCCAGTCGATGGGGCTTCATTACCACAGCTCTAGAAAATGAATAAATAGGATCGGGCTAGAAAAAATGTCAACTTGAGGAAAGGTACCCAGATTCTGNCTCTGCCTCCTTGTGATCTCTCTCCCTCTGTGAAATAAATAAATAAAAAATCTTTAAAAAAAGAAAAAATGTCAACTTGAGGAAAGGTACCCAGATTCTCCCAATTCAGAGGCAATTCCAGACATCCTGTCAGTCAGGGTTGCCTTTTGCAGGCCAGAAAGTACCTACCGTCCTTCCCAGGCTGATGTTAAATCCCGGGGAAAGCAGGCTTTGAAGAAGGGGTGAGAGACAAATGGGTAGGACCAGTCAGTTCAGTCCCTGATGGTGTGCTATGCTGGACTCTTGTCCCCGGGCTTTACTTGTCACGACAGCCATGGCAGCAAAAGGACCGTGGCTATTCTCGTAGGGCTGACAGCGTCTGAGCCGCACGCAGTGTACTGACGGCTCTGCTGGACAAGGGTGCCGCCGGTGTGCTGGGGACACTTTCGACTGTCCCCAGGGAGAAGGGGCCAGATGACCCACGTTAAACCCTTACAAGCACTTGGTCAAGCACTGAGCCAGACCTCAGTAATGGGCCACCCGAGGGGTGTGGGTGAGCAGGGACAGGGACTGAGATCAGGCAGGAAGGGAGGAGGCGCTGCGGGTGCCAAGGAAACCACTCAGGCTGCCAGAGAGCTCAGTTCAGGACCAAGAGAAATGAACAGACAGGCCCTGAGGAGCCAAGGCTGGCAGGAACCAGTGCCAAGGTGCGCTCCCAGGAAGAACTTCCAGGCAGCAGGTAACTATGGCAGGAACGGGAGCCCCTCTTTGCTGGGGCACATGCCACGGCCAGGGAAACAGATATTTGGTGAGGCGTCTCAGGGAAGAGGAAGGGACAGAGATACTGTTAGCACCACATCGCCTTGGGAAACCACTAAGAGGAGGTCAAACTTGGCTGTGAGAAAGGCCTAACTGTCTTGTCGACTTCCCTCCACCTGAGGCCCAAAGCCCTCCCCAGAGCCAGCAGCCCCAACCCCATCCAGAGCAGCACCTGATGCCCTGAATGGCTGCTAATGACTGTGAGAGAACAGGGAACAGGAGGTGAGTCATACTGAGGGAAGCAAGGGGCTGTTCAGGGGCTGGGACAGAGTCAAGGCTAAGGGAGAGAAAGAGCCTCCAGTCCAAGGGCGCTGGTCATGAGACTGGCGATGGAGAGCACAGCCTGCAGACCGCACATTCAGGATGTGAAGAGACAGATGAAGAGACCGGAGGCCAGTCCCGTAGCTTAACAACCAGGGACATTCCACCACGGGGAGAAGCTGTAAACCCGGAGCAAAGCCTTGCTTGGGATCTTCCGCTGGAGCCTGTGTGTTGGATGGGCCCATGATGAGGCTGGTCAGTAAGGAGCGGTCTCACCCTTCTTTCCCCTGAAGGGCATCTCACAAACAACTGTAACGTCTCAGTCTGGGGGCAACTCTACCTGGCTTGTGGGGCCCTGTCCAGGTGGGTAGGGCGCTACAGACAGTATAATGAAGAAGAAGGCTTTCTTGGAGACTCCTTGTGTGTCATGAATAGATTACCCCTGGCACAGGCTGGGCCTTCCAAAGGGTCAGCTTACCTTCTGTGACTGACACACTGGTTCCACTTGGGTCATTTGGATGTGGAGCAGAAGGTGGATCATAGCCAATCACCAAGTCAATGGTGGCCTAGGTAGAAATAATTCATTGCAGAAAAAATCAGTGCAAGGTGATAGACTCAATGCAAACCAAATCAGCAGGAGTAAAAAGCTCTGGAACGGTGAGCAGGGGGAATGGGAAAGTGAGAAGAGTAGGGGAGAAAGATCAGACATGCTCCATTGCTTCTGCCCTCCTTCTTGTGAGCCCGGTGGGCGGGGAAAGCCCAGCAAAGGAGTTACCTGTTATAGGTTGCCAAGTGGACCATTGCTAAAGGGCAACCTCACAAACTGGAGCAAAGTTATGACAAGCAAGCATGAACTTGTAGTTAGCCTCCATCCTAGACTTGAGATGGCCTCCAGTCACAGAGGCTCATTTTACATGGTTGAGTTAGCTGTTTGCACCTTGACTTCTTTATTCATCGCTGAAATTTATTTTCTTCTTCTCTCCAAAAATAACTTGAGTGGCTAACAAAAATTACAACAATGTGATTCATAAACAGGATAAAAAAAAAGGGAGTCAAGTCTGATTAAAGAGAAAACAAATACACAAATCATGAAGTTCAAGATCATTGCATCTTGCGTAAAATGTGACTCCAAGATAGGAACCAAGGCAAGAAGAACAGAAAATGTTACATAACTTTCATTTTCAGAAAGGAAGAAACATGCTAGTTCCTTATAGGAAATAAAATTGTTTCCATTTTTAAACTCTATGACAAATTTGTCACATGGGCGTTACTTTAGAGTTTCCTATACTTAATGTATTCCGTGAACCTACAAAATTTCAAGAAAGTTTCCTAGGGGCGTCAACACAGGGATACTAACCCAAGCCCACAATCACTATTCACTGTTATAATTTCACAAAAGAAATTAGTTTTAACAGCAAAAATGAGGAACGACAAACTGCAGAATAATCCTTTGCAAATAAGGCGCGCACACCCACACGCCTGCACATACACACCCAAGTTACTGATTAAGATACAGACGTAATATTTAGGACATAGTCATACTGAAAAATCATTATTTATCTCAAATTCAAATTTAAATGGGCATCCCATACTTCCACCTGCCACTTCTGCTACATGTGGTAAACTCTAGTACGCGCATGTATGCATGGGCGTGCGCACGCACACGCCATATTGCTTTTTTCTCATCTGTCTGTCCATCCGTGAATACTCCCTCAAGGACCAGCACATTCCCGGAACTACAAATTCAGGAGACACTTAGCAGAATAAGTGAGGTCCCCAACAAGTTTCATGGCAAATAAAGAATCGTAAGAGCAGCATCCCATGGCTACCTATGCCAAAGACCCAGGCCACAAGCTGAAGGCCGAACGCAAGGAGCACTGAGGGGCTGAACCTGCTAAACTTAAGAATCAAATTTTCAAAACTTAGAAGAGGACATAGATGGTCCTGCTTCTGGATCTGTGATTTCTTGATAGCATCAGGATTCCCAGAAGTGCTCCAGTTCTATGTATGCTTGCTTCTGTGCTTAAAGAACCAAAAACAAAACCAGCCAGACACATCACTGACTTGTACCATCTTAAGTATCATTTCTCTCTGCCAGGTTTTGGAAAAATGGATGAAAGATGACATTCTGAGTTTATGTTTTAGGATTAGAATGCTGATTCCCAGCAAACCTATAAGTTCTGGAGCCTAGACCAACAAATCGACATTTTTTTTTAAAGATTTCATTTATTTATTTGACACAGAGAAAGAGAGAGAGAGATCACAAGTAAGCTGAGAGGCAGGCAGAGAGAAAGGAGGAAGCAGGCTCGCTGTGGATCTTGATGCGGGCCTCGATCCCAGGACCCTGAGATCATGACCTGAGCCAAAGGCAGAGGCTTTAACCCACTGAGCCACCCAGGTGCCCACAAATCGATATTCTGAATAGGGTTTGAGAAGCCTAAACTGTATTCTTGCCAAGGGGGTGGTAGCCTATTTTAGTACAAAATTTTCCTCCTTTGTCCAGGCTCCCAAGCAAAATAAATTGATTAGAAAATAAAGGCGTTACAAGTTAATGGGGCAAGCATGGTAGCTTTATGAGTGCTGTTAGCAATCAAGTGAAATCTGAGAGCTAGGAGTTTGAGTCCATTTCTCTTAAGCGCACTCGAGAAAGAATTCTGGGTTCACATCAGACAGTATCAGTATGTACTTAGAGAGGCTGTGGTCAGAAAACAGTCAGCTGCCATGTCAGTGATAAACACCATGATATTCACATCTTGATGTTCCACGGTAATATTAATGAAATACCTTCTACAGGATGTTTCAGAGAGTGTCAGAGACACAGAGCTATGCTCGCCACACAGATGTGAACACCCAAAGGGATATGCACAGAGCATATACACACACCATATATCCCATTCGCGTGATTGCATTTTCTTCTGCCACAGAAAATCAAGTTTGTCAATCTACTAGATCTGTGATTCCAAGTATAGGACAAGGCCAAATCATTTGCAAGTGGACCTGTTATCTCAAAACCCGTAAGAGTGTGTGTGTGTGCGCGTGTTGAACTGACCATAATTTCACACTCTTCTTAGTGAACTTTTTGTTTACTTATCTTACTTCAAAGCCATTCAACAAAAGAGAAAGTGCTTACCCCAGTATCTTGCCCCTTTTCATTCAGCAGGGGGATCAGCTTGTACGGCAGTGATCTGCTCTGGTCACCAGTCAAGTCCTTCAGGGCTACGGTGGCCGTGCCAATTAACCTGCAAGTGAAATGAGGGCATGCACAGTAAGCTAAGTGAGAGGCACGCTTCTGCTGACTCAGCAGACCTACCCATTCCCTTCCTATTCATCTGTTAGCATTAAAATCACTCACGGTGAAATGAATTTTGGGAATTCTGGCAATAAACATCACTTTTCCAGAACAAGTAGTCATTTCTAGAGTCAAACTGTGGTGCCTATGAAATTTCAAGTCATGAATGAGATGACAAACACTGAACAACACCCCTCAGGATCCAAGAAGAGAGAAAAGTAGGACAAAATCCAAGCATTCCTCTTGCAATGTAAATGTAAAAAGACCCATCAAACATTGCCCATTGTAAAAATGCCCCCCGTCCCCAGGGAGACTTTCTGCAAGTGTAAATAGGTCACTAGCTTACTGATGAGGCCAACTTACTAACCTATATACTATGGAGCAGAATACATAAGTCGGATGTGTCCTTCTCCCTGTTCCTGGACGGGTTATGTTCAGCCTCTACCCCTTACCCAGCCACCTCCCAGTGCACATGACCTAATGGTACAGAGGCACACATGTCCCTGCTCACCACAGTCAGGCCCTAAAGGCACAGATTGTTGCTTTTTCTATTCACTGCTCTCACCCCACTGCTTGGAACAGAGTTCATTTATTTATAAATATTTACTGAATGAAGGAAAGAACAAATAGTCTATATACATTAAGAATGAACACCCAGAACATTTTTGTAGTTAGGGCCCATGGTCAAAAAAGTTTACTGAACACACAACCCCTGAGACTTAATGAATATAAAAATGTGACCTGCAGAATATAGTCTGTACATTGGGGGGTTATAACAGACAACATGGTATGAGATTGGGTGAACTAAAGTTCCCTTTGTAAAAGGCAATCAAAAAGCAATGAAAGCCCAGAGGTGTGGTCTCCACATGGATGCCAAACAAGGAAAAGGGAAAGAGGGTGAATTTAAAAATATTATTTACTTATACCCTGACTATATTTGCAGTGACTGATATTAATAAATGGCAGATATGATAGTATGAACATTATTAGCAAAAAAAATAGCAAAACTAAGCATCAAATTCTCAAAGTGATAGAAGAGATTCTTTATAACAAAAAACCCAGGGTGAAGAAACCATACTTGAGCATAAAACATAACTCTGGGCTCTTGGACAAAAGTAATAATCAGGAAAGTTCATCTTTTTATTTTATTTTTATTTTATTTTTTTAAAAAGATTTTATTTATTTATTTCACAGAGGGAGAGAGATCACAAGGAGGCAGAGGCAGGCAGAGAGTGGTGGGGGGAAGCAGGCTCCCCGCTGAGCAGGGAGCCCGATGCGGGCCTTGATCCCAGGACCCCGAGATCACGACCTGAGCCGAAAGCAGAGGCTTTAACCCACTGAGCCACCCAGGCGCCCAGGAAAGTTCATCTTATAGAGAAGTATTCCTTTCATCTTCACATGTTCAGTTTCTTTAAAAATCAGGAGTGAAAACTGATGTTAATGTGTTGACATCTATTTTGAATTGACATATCTGGATTCTCCTGCCCCCCTAGACCTCCTAAATGGAACTAGATTGTAGATCTGGGGTCACTCAACCACATACATCCACTGACTCGACAATATAAGTGACTTCACTTTCTATGAATAGGTGTATTATATTGCACAAGACCAGAAAATTGCTATGGCATGGCGTGAAGCACTACACATGATTTCTTGGAAGAATGCACACTCTTGGACAGAACACCACATAAGATGGCCAAAAACCATGATGGAGTCTCATTTCTTCTCATATCACAATTAGAGTCCGTTATGAGCAATGGAAAGGACAAATTCCGCCTTCAGAGGGTGAAGAGTGAACATGTCAGCCCTTTTAGATCACTAGAGGAATTAGGTCTCGCAGTCAATGCAGAGAATTGATGGAACCTTTATAGAGTAATTTCTTAGAGGAGTATGTGCACTGAGTTTGCTAGATTTTTTTTACTGGGTGTGTTTTCTCCTCACTTGGATTTTAATTTCCCGGACATATTGAGGACAAGAGCCTACACATGACTCCATCACCACCAGATGAAACAAGTACACCTCCCACACAGAGCGAGAGTCCCTGGCAAAATCTCTTCCACGTCTCCCTCAGCCCCACATGATATGAGCCTGATGAGCATTTCTTCCCAAGTTTTAAAAATAGCACAGTAAGCATGAGGTTGGCTAACTGAGTTTTGAGGATGAAATGGGAAAACTAGTTTCAAAAGTCATCTGGTATTAAATGTCTAAATGAGGTACTCGCCTTAAAGACATGGAAACACACTGGGTTTTATTCCTCATGGTTCCATGATTCATAACTGTACAATAAAAAATAACATTGTACACTTGGACACATACAGATTTGCTTCTGCTGAAGCCAGAATGACCTGTAACTATCAGCAATAAATAGTTCTTAGGAGAGAACAAAGTATAGCACCCTAAGTCAAAACCTTTCAGTATTGAGGCCTGGCCTGGGGTTGGACCAGCATGTGTCAACTGACATTTTGAACTGGACAATTCTTTGTCTTATGGGGCTGCCCTGGGCTTTGAAAAACATTCAGCAGTTTCCTTGGCATCAACACACTGTCATCTCTACACCTTGCCAACGGGGCCCTGGTGGGCAAAATCACCCCAGGTTGAGAAGTGCTGGTTAGACAATTTCTGTTCCTGTGCTAACTTGGTGTCCCGACTTCATTCAAGTCTTGGCTACATCACCCAACTCTCTGAGCCCACTTCACTATCTGCAAAGGAGTGGCTTGAAGTAAATAATTTCTCAGACCCTTCTCAGCTATTAAAGTCTGTAGCTAGGTTCGTACATGTGATGTTTTCTACATAGGTCTATTTAGGAAACCATCTCATGTTAAATATTTCTTTTAAAGTCCTTATTCATTGATTTAGGAAAACTATACCTTAAAATAGGTCCATGTTGGACAATCCAGAATACTAGGTTGGGTTTCTGCCTTCAAGCGTATTTGGCCCTATAATTTGTGGGTCAAGCTTAAATTCATATGGTGTCAGGGGAAAGGTTAGGCCAGTAACAGAAACGTGGACTACAGTGTAAGACGGCAGGGAGTGGTACCTTGTGCAAACTGGAGAGAACAGGCTCACCTGGGACACAAAGCCCACCCACTGGCCCTTCCTGGCCCCGAATGGTTTCGCATTCTGACTCAACTACTGTCTACAGCTTTCTGTTCCCCCCAAAGGCTGTGAGAGGGCGGGAACAGAGAGCGGACCAGGAATGGAGTAAAAGAAAAGCAACCTATTTTAACTCAAACCTCAATTCCTTCTTTCAGAAACCCTTAGTCCCATTTCTTAAAATTCGCTTTTTGCATCATAAAATTCTGATGCTTTGGTGTTTGCATGTGGGGGGAGATGGTTTAGAAAATTTTCACCTTTTTCTGAAGATACTGTGTTTAGATGAAAGCCTGGGAAGATTTTAACCAACCCCCACCCCAATATTTTTAACAGCTGGGTTGAGTTGAAGAAAAATGCAAGCAGCTGCGATGTCTAAGAGGTTTCACTGTAAATTGGAGAAAACGCCCCCTATGGGCAAGTCTGAGCTCTGCAGGACTCCAAGGGTCCCGCCAGCCTGGTGTGGGCTGTTCTCTGGGACGTTGCCTGGATACGGATTACTGTGAGAGGCTGGGAAATGATGACCCGGCCTCCCACACAGGGGACAAGAACAGTGCAGCCGGACCACAAGCCAGCTTCCTTTAAAGGAGGTGACACTAAACCAAGAAACCCTTTTTCTTTCACATTACTAAGGCTATAAATATGCTAACACGTTACAGTGGGACAGTACTGCGCACGCTTGGCCCTGAATCTTCATGGAAAAATAAGAGTCTCCCCATGGGCTCCACCCAGCACTAAAACAGATGGACCACGTCTCAACAGGAAACTTTACAGTGAAAGAATCTCAAGGCTCTTTAGCTCTCCAGCTTTATTTGCAGAGTTAATAAGCTGCAGATGTATTCTGAAGTGAAGAAAAAGCCCGTCTCCCGCTCATCCCTTACAGTTCTTAAACGTCTAGATAGTGCTGAGGAGGGCCTCCATGCGACATGGAACTAGTTCTGAGCAGTGGAACCGCGGACCAGTCAACTTAGTCATGCGAGGCTTGGTTAAGAACTGCTTTAACTTGTTAAAACAGAGTCTGGCTTGTTTAGGAAAGAGAAAAGGGAAACGTTCTCCCTGTTAGCATAGACACAAACGTTAACAGCCACATGCCACTGTGGTGAGTAAGGGCTGTGCTGGCCGAGTTCTTAATCATGAGAGCTCACATCTATCAAGTTCTGTACAGCGGGGACACAGCCCACATGGATTACTGGAGGCGGCTTTACTGGAAATTCCTTCATGAAGGAAAAGAAAAATACGTTGGACCCTGGAAAGTAAATCACATGTTGTACTGTTCCCGCCCCTACAGACTGCGGCGTGTCTCGACTTCCCAGCCTCGGCGAGGGAATGACAGTCCCCAGCTGGGCTGAAGACAAATACTTCTCCGCGCTGCTCCCAGGTCCCTGTGGGAACCCCGAAGGGCCAGTCATGCCCACCCTCTGAGGCCCTGGGCTCTCAGCCAGTTGAGCTTTGTCGTTTCGACCAGACCACACCGGCGTGGCCTTGGGGTTCCCTGGCTGGGCCCCATCACCCGTCCCCACGCTTCTTCCCCAGGGCCAGCGACGGTCACGCTCCTCCCCTGCTGAGCCCCAGCCGCACCCCCAGCTGAGCCCAAAGGTGGAGAGCAAGGCGCACACCTGGCTTATGACCAGATGGGTGGGAGAAGCTGGGGCGACCACGACAGCAAATGCTATCACAGGAAGACGTCTGTAAGCCGAACCCCTCTCAAAGGGCATCTCTGGGAGTCCCACCCACTTCACCAGTGGGGAACCCTCCTGAGTCTCCCAGGCAGCCCACCCTGGCCCTTTGGGTTGGCTCATCCACCGTGTCCGAGACTGGGGCTCCCCAGACCTCCCCGCGGCACAATCACTAGGACAGTCACAGGTTCCCAGGGCCCTGAGTCAGACTTTCTCTTTAGTTCACTCCTACACCCAGGAAGTTTGGGAAACAGTCACTAAAACAGTGATTCTCAGCGGCAGCAGGAAAGTAGAGGGATGGGGGCAGGGTAGGAAAGGCAGCTGGCAAAGCTAGATCGGGAGAGAGGGAGACGTGTAGGTTTTAAAAGTACATTCAATATGAAAACACAGGTTCACATTTGAGAAATGGGCATAGAAATCCAATTATTTGATAGGACAAAGTAGTAAACAAAGCTCGAATAAAATCTATGCGGAGAGCCTAGTTATCTGTACCTTTCCTGTGGTTTCGCCTCCTCACGCCACACCAGGATTGTCAGAGAGCCTCGGGGCCTTTGTCCTCTTTCTCAAATTGTGGCTCCCAAGCTTGGCTGTGTACCAGCCCCTCTGGGGTAGGACTGTGCTCTGTACTTTTCACAAACTCCGTTCCTGGGTTTTGGAATCACTGACCTAGTCTGGAGACTGTGGCAGGTTTTGCAGGATTCAGGGCCGGCAACAACTTACTTTTTTCCAGTCCCTCCCAACCGTGCTGCCTGTGGCAAACGGGGTCACTTCAGCCAGAGAAGGAGCGGAGTGGAAGCCAAGGCCCCCGCACCAAAAGCTCTCTGAGGAAGCGACCAGGCTGGAGTCAGGCCCTTTATGGCTCCGAGGAGCGGGTTAGCCAGCCTATCACGGGGCATGCACGTGAGGCTCGGGAATTACTTCTAAATGACTATAACCTGCTATTTAGCTATGTTCACCTGACCAATTCTCCTGTTTTTCAGTCCTCAAGGATCTGAATCTGTGCTTGCCTGCACACCTGGGCTCTGTCTAATCCCCTCAGCCATTAGAATCAAGGTAGTAGTTTTCATTCATTCATCAATAACTTGTACCCAACAAGGTAAGCGAGACAGAATAACAGTGATTGAGAACTTGGAGCTAGGAGGAATTGATTAATTCAGACTCATCCTGTAGTAAAGGCCAGAGACAGGTTGTTTTACTTCTGTGAGCCTCAGTTTACTTATCTGTAAAATGGGGATGACAGCAGCTACTACCTACCAGTATTGCAAGGACGATGTGGTAAGTGCTTAATAGTCACTTTTAATTGTTTTAGACACTACTCTAGAAAAAGGGATCCCAAACAAGTATGTGACACTAGGCCAGTACTTACAGGGAAAGCTGGTATGAACTCATGCACAGCCTAAATCACAGGATGGTGGGCTGTCTGTGCAGGGATCTGGGTAGGCAGGCAAGAATGAACAGATAAGAACCCTTTCAACTACCTACATCCATTTCTGTTATGCAAAGTTCTTAAAACAAGTCCTTTCTCTTATGTGCATGAAACAGCTCCCTCCCCAGCTCCAATGCCATGTATACCAAGAGTCTCATTGGAAAATATTTTTATTTTCAGGGTTAGACCAGAAGTAAATTTCATCTGTAAACGAATTCTCATAAAACCCAATTAGTGCTGGGCGCCTGGGTGGCTCAGTGGGTTAAAGCCTCTGCTTTCGGCTCAGGTCATGATCTCAGCGGGGAGCCTGCTTCCTCCTCTCTCTGTGCCTGCCTCTCTGCCTACTTGTGATCTGCTCTCTCTCTCTGTGTCAAATAAATAAATAAAATCTTTTAAAAAAAACCCAATTAGTGGAATCTGAATAAAACTTTTAAAGACATAGGTTTCATAAGATATTTCACTATAAAACAGACCTCAAACAACTCCTTATACAAAAGCCCTATCAAACCAGCGCACACACACACACACACACACACACACACACCCCTCGTCATTTTCTCCTCCTTTCCCCCCACTTTATTTCTCTTCATCATTACTGACCACCATCTGATACACTATATGTTCCCTCCACTCAGATGTAAGCCCCGTGAAAGGCTCAGAGTACTCCCAGTGCCCAGAGCAGTGTCTGGCACAGAGGCATTAGTACTTATTTGTCAAATGAATATGTTAATTGATACATCACTGAAGATAGTCCAATAACCTTGCAAATGCCTTCCAAGTTGCACAGCTGCCTCTCCTCAGAGATGGTCCTCCAAGTGCAATTAGAAGACACTTACAGCTCTTGTCATTATGAAGTGCCTTTCTCTTTCAAGTATCTCTGGATTTTTCTCCAGGGCTGTGGGCCACCTTTACGTACCCATGAGATGTTAATGGATGCCAGCAGGCCTGTGGCAGCTACTTAACTTGCCTCCCCATGCACTGGGGTCCAGCCTTTCCAGCACCTGGAGTCAGCCAGCCCAAGCCAGTTTTGATCTTTCCATAGTTCTGCTGCTCTATTGAAAATATGGAACTAAAGAGAACCGAACCAAGAACCCTGTGCCACAGTAACATTGGCTTCTAGCCAGTTGTCCACACAGCCTGAGAAGCCACTCCAGTGGGCTGTGCATCCCTCTTTTACCAACCAGAGCAGGAGAAGGAAAGGTGGTGATTCACTATCTTGTTCACAAGGGGCAATGTCAGAAGTGAGTGTCTCATCGCTAGGAGAAATCAAGTATTAAAAGACTGAGGACAAGGTCTTTTGTATACCAGGAAATGAAAATTTCTCATAAGCCATACCATACCTCTCCACCAAATTAATTTCATTCCAAACCACAGTCTCTGTTTACTCTAATAAAAAAGAAAAACAAAACAAAACATCCACAAACCTTTGCTCAGGGAGTTAGTACATTTCATAACCCAAGCTTATCCTTTTTCTCTTTCTAATTCGGTAGCCCCTGGTACCACTCTGGGCGTATGTGTGACTCCCACCCGCATGTCCTCAACTCTGGAAGACAAGTGGGACCTGCCTGACTTCCCTCCCCCTGAACTTCAACCTAGGAATGCTCTCTAGGCATTATGTTGGGGCCTCAAAGGGCTCATTTCATTTACCTCCCCTGTCTTGGCAGTCACTGTCCCATGCTGCTTGTGTTCAGTATCTGAAACCATGGTTACATGTGTTTTCTGTGGTTTTTTGGTGTATCAGGTGAGTGAGTAGATCTGGTCCCTGTTATGTTATCTTAGTGCAAGCAGAGCATCCAAACTATGGTCACATTAAGGCCTGGAGGGGTTAAGTCACTTGCCTGAGGTCACTGCCAGTCACCAGCAGAGCTGAGTCTCTAGGCTGTCTCTGTCCGCCTCCCGAATCTCAGCTTTCAAGAAGCGCAATCTGCTGCCTTCCTCTGAGCTTCCTCCCCTTAAGCTCCACATCTCCCTACAAAAAGGGAGGAACTCTGGGACAGGTGTTTGTTTCCCTTGTGATCGGACCCCTTTGTGTTCTGACTCCTTTGCAACTTAAACCCAAGTTGGAACCAGAGGGCTGCCCAGAGAGCTGGGCTGGACAGATTCCACATCAATGGTCCATTACTAGGTGGGCTAACGGTCCAATGCAAGATACTTGAGATTTCATTCATGTATTAATGTCATAAACTTGTTAATTCATTCAAAACAAATACTTACTGAGAGCTTATTATCTGCTAGGCACTGTGCTAAGCAGCAGCGAACAAGATAGACGTGGGGTTCACTGTCTAGTAGGAGAAGGCCAAGTGAATGACCAAATAGATAGGAACATGTCAGACAGATAGTAGTGAACTGAACTAGTATAAAGCAGGAATGTGGACCAGTGACATCTCTGAGTACTTATCTAAAACCCAGCACAAATGTCCACATGCCCAGCTGGACTCTCTCCCCCATTCCCACACCCATAGGAGCTCGCTAACAAGAAGGGCTCTGAGGAAACAAGGTAGGGCAATGAGCAATGGTAAGGGCTGCTGTAGGGTGGGTGGCCCCAGATGCCAAGGCCAAACGACAGCATTTCACATTGACTGCAGTTAGAGGGAAAGAGTATTCCATGCAGAGGGAACAGTGAATACAAAAGCCCTAATTGGTAACTCTTCTTCCTCCTTAGCATGCATCCATGCCCAAGTGTGCACACCACACGCACACGCAGGCACACACGCTAACCTGAAAACTTGTAAACATCTTTCATTCCCACATTGCCAGGCTCCTAAAGCTGATTCTTCTCTAGGAACTCAGGTGGAATGACAGCAGGGCCAGGAGGCCAAGGACTCAGGGTCCCAGCCTCAAATCTCATCTCCTCTTTTCAAGGTCATTGTGAAGATCACATGAGACGAGATATACTTTCCAAATGTATCTTGTCTGTTGTAGAACATGAGCATAAGTGACTTACTCTTCAAGAGTATACAAATGCCTGCTTAAAACTGTCAAGTAGGGGAATGCCTGGGTGGCTCAGTTGGTTAAGTGGCTGCCTTCAGCTTAGGTCATGATCCTAGGGTCCTGGGATCGAGTCCCATATCAGGCTCCTCGCTCAGCCCGGAGCCTGCTTCTTGCTCTGTCTGTTGTTCCCCTTGCTTGTCCTCTCTCCCTCCCTCTCTCTCTCTCTCTCTCTCTCTCTCTCTCTCTCTCTGATAAATAAATAAATAAAATCTTCAAAAACAAAACAAAACAAAACTGTCAAGTAAGGAGGAATTACCAATACTCATGACTGTTCTTAATTTTTTTTGCAAAATTAGAAAGAAAAATGACTTCCATTCTAGCCGACAGTGAATCAGTAATTCTACCTACATTCTGGTTCCTACAGGCGGTTTGAGGTTTTCAGTATAATACAAAAGTCAAGAACACAGGCCTGGACAGAAAAGCTGACTTTGACACATTTTGACTGTGTTACCTTGAGCAGAATACTAAGCCTCTCTGGGGAACAAGAGGACCTGCTTCAGAGGGTGTCTGTGAGGATTAAGGAGGATAATGCATTCAAAGGGCCGGGCCTGGCCCTTGGCACTCCCTAAGTGCTCACTAAATGACAGCCCCATTGCCTGTCTGCAGATGAGGCAGAAAAAGCCCCCAAATAGCTGCCTCACTGGGGTGGGGAGCTCCCAAGGACAACTTGGCACTCCCCTGCCAAGTCATAAATAAAGTCCCACATAAATAAAGACCTGCTGCAGGGCCCTGGAGCTAATCAGTGGTGAGACCCCGCCAAAGACCTAAACGAAGACCTGTTGCATGGCCCGAGCCAATCAGCGGTGTGACCTTGTGAAAAATTCCTAGTTTGCCTATAAATGCCCTCCCTAATCGCAACTAGGTGCTCAGCCTTTGTGAAACTATTCTGCTGGGCCCACCGGTGTAATAAACTGTTCTCCCAGCTCTCCAGGGTGCCGCTTGAGTTTCTTGGTTGCCTCTGAACTTCCGCAGCACTGAGAGAACTCTTACTCTTCAGCGGTTGGGAAAATCCTTCTACTCTGACATTTCAGCTAAAAATACTTCATTTTCATCACATGTCCAGGAGGCCCTTCTGGCTCTTGGCTGGCTGGCTGGAGGGCTATGAAGGGGGCAGAACGGAGTCCGCTGAGCCGCCCAGCCAGCTCCCAGGGCCTGAGGAGGGAGGTTGCCGACGCACCAGGGCACAGGTCGCAGGGACTGGCCTGGCAGCCAGGTGTGGGTGTGGGCATGGGTGCACAGGCAAACCTGTTTGTTTCCAGGCCCAGAGCAGCAGATGCAGAGTGAGAGCCGTGTTTGCACAACCGGTTTCCGTGGCAACAGGAACATCAGCAGGCAAGACATTCCTCAAGCTGATAGGAAAACCCTCTGCCCCCACCCTGTTCTTCCAGCTGAAAGAAAAGTTCCCACACTGAGCAGTAAGCAGACCCCTGAAGGCCAACTTTTCAGTCAAAAAACCAAGAAAAAAAAAATCTGGGGCCAAAGTACACAAATAGTTTGGACAAACATACAGCGTATTCCCAGATGGGTTAAATTTTTTTCCTGCAATGTACTTAAAGGCAAATTTGACCAAGGTGTACGCATTGTTTACTTGGTGGCAACAAGGTCAAAGTTCACAATTCCTGAGGCGAGGCCTGTGGCTTAGTGCTGTCAGCGCGCAGACAACAAAGGGCGCTTATCATCCTCACTGTTCATTCCAAAGCTGACTCAGGGTCGGCTTTCACCAGCAGACAGTGACGAAGGACTCAGTGACAACTGTAGGACGCAGAACTAATCCCCCAATTAAGAAGACCTCCCCGGGGACCCTACCATAAGGGCCCCAAATCTCCATTTTGTTCACTTCTTCAGATGAGTCACCGGTGGCCTCAGTCCCCAGATGGCTGCTCTTGGGAAGTTAACGCAGCATCAACTAACAGTGTCCATCCCACTGTCACCTGGAGCAGCTTTTCAGAAAGCTCCTTTCAACCAGCGAGCCCCTGAAGGGCTGAGACACGGGACAGATAAGGGCTGTTGGGAAAAGACTTGGCCGAGGGTGCAGGTACTGCTCAGAGGGCAGGCGGGAGTGGGCACACTGGTGCGAGCCCCGGGACATAAATACGGGCACTGGATGCCTGGGGGAGGTCAGGAGCAGCACCCCCCCCCCAGAAGAAGGGGAGGGGAAGGCTGAAAGAGTAATGAATAGCAGCTTCATATTTTGCCTGGAATTTACCTTTTTCTGGCCTAAAAATTCCCGTCATAATAATGCACAGTAATGGCCGTCTCCTCTGGTCACTCCTCAGCAGACAGCTCAGCAGACAGCACAACACCAAGTACAACGTGTCTCAGCAAGATGCATGGAGCCCCCAATATTAGAAAGACCCTCTTCTATCAGGACTCAACATATTTTCTTTGTTCAAATGTAGGAAGAAAATGTCAGGGTCAGATAGACTGAGCATCAACTCTGCCTCCAGAAAGGCACACCGAACACCGAAAATGAGTGCCAAGCTGAGCCGTCGGGTGGGGACCTGCCCTCTTCCCAAGACGGCTGTCATCCGAGGGCCCCACTGTGTTTTCTTTTTTTTTTTTTTTTAGATTTTATTTATTTATTTCACAGAGGGAGAGAGATCACAAGGAGGCAGAGAGGCAGGCAGAGAGAGAGAGGGGGAAGCAGGCTCCCCGCCGAGCAGGGAGCCCGATGTGGGCCTCGATCCCAGGACCCTGAGATCATGACCTGAGGCGAAAGCAGAGGCTTTAACCCACTGAGCCACCCAGGCGCCCCCCACTGTGTTTTCAATAGGTGTAACACGAATATATACATGGTCTCCCAGTATTGTTTTCCCCACTTCCTAACTGGTTGCTACATCCAATCTCTACACACAAAGCCTGAATGATCCTTTTAAAGTATAGGTTAGATCATCTTCAATCCCCCTTAATGGATTCCCAATCTATTAGGAATCACATCCAAAACCTGTGCCATGGCTCACAAGGCCATACACGCTGGGGCTTTCCTGATCTCCTCTCCCACCCCATCCCAGCTCCTCCTGCTCTTTGTGCTCCAGCCTCATTGGCCTTCTTGGTGTTTTTCTGACACCCTACATACACTCCTGCCTTCTCTCTGCCTGCAATATTCTTTCCCCCAGATAGCTGCATGGCCCATTCCTTCACTTTATTTAGGTCTCTGCTCAATTGTCGCCTCATCACTGCCTCATATGACACTGGATCATCCCCTCATCATCAGTCACTGTCTATTCTTTTATTCTACTTTACTTTTCTTCATGGGCTATACCATATTAACAGTTTCCTTCTTATCTTAGATCACTCCCTAGCACCTGACCCATTATACAGTTCTTCATGTATTTGCTTGTTTTCTGACTCTACTCCAGCATATTTCCTTCAGGAAAGCAAGGATTGTGTGGGAAACATAGACAAAAGCTCCAAGGGTAGGCTTTGCCGCCACACTGAGATAGAAGAGGCATAAAATGATAAAGGCTTGAACCAGGCTGGTGGCTGTGACCAAGAGTAAGAAACACGTGGCACAAACAAGGGAAAGAAAGAAAAAGTAAGATCTGGCAACAGATTGGATAGATTGTGAAAGGAAGGAGATGCAGAGAGACCTGAGGTTCTGAGCCCCAGTGGTGTGGAACTGTGCTATCTAATATGGTGGCCCCCAGAGACATGTGGCAAGGGAGTCCTGGAAATGTGGCTAGTCTGGATTGATGTGTGCTGTAAGTGGGAAAGACACATGGGATTTCAAAGACTTTGTAAGAAAAAAAAATGCATGTAAAATGTCTCAAGGACTTTTAAAATATTGATTAAATATTGAAATGATAATAATTTGTACATACTGAGTTAAATAGAATATATTTTTAAAACTAATTTCACCTCTTTTTGTTTTTTAATGTGGTTACTAGAAAATTTTAAATTACATATGCCATCTGCACTATATTTCTATTAAGAGAGACTGGCCCAGAATATAAATAGTGATACCATTTGTAGAAAGAAGGGAATAACAAAGAAAAGGGGCTATTTATTTTTTAATTTAAATTCAATTAATTAACATAAAATGTATTATTAGTTTCAGAGGTTGAGGTCAGGGATTCGTCAGTCTTCTGTAACACCCAGTGCTCATTACATCTCATGCCCACCTTAATGTCTATCACCCAGTTGCCCCATCCCCCACCTCCCACCCGTCCAGCAACCCTTAGTTTGTTTCCTATGATTAAGAGTCCCTTGGGCGCCTGGGTGGCTCAGTGGGTTAAAGCCTCTGCCTTCGGCTCAGGTCATGATCTCAGGGTCCTGGGATTGAGGCCCGCATCGGGCTCTCTGCTCAGGAGGGAGCCTGCTTCCCCCTCTCTCTCTGCCTGCCTCTCTGCCTCCTTGTGATCTCTCTCCCTCTGTGAAATAAATAAATAAAATCTTAAAAAAAAAAAAGAGTCCCTTATAGTTTATTTCCCTCTCTGATTTCGTCTTCTTTTATTTTTTTCCTCTCTTCCCCTATGATCCTCTTTTGTTTCTTAAGCTCCACAGATGAGTGAGATCATATAATAATTCTTTCTCTGATTGACTTATTTCATTTAGCATAATATCCTCTAATTCCATCCATGTCATTGCAAATGGCAAGATTTCATTTTCTGATGGCTGAGTAGTATTCCATTGTATATATACACCACATTTTCTTTATCCATTGCTCTGAACTCCTTCCATAGTTTGGCTACTTTGGACATTGTTGCTATAAACATTAGGTGTAGGTGCCCCTTTGAATCACTGCATTTGTATCTTTGGGGTAAATATAGAGTAGTGCAATTGCTGGGTCATGGTTTAGCTCTATTTTCAACTTTTTGAAAAGGAAAAAAAAGAAAAAAGAGGACCCTCCTTACTGTTTTCCAGAGTGGCTGCACCAGCTTGCATTCCCAACAATAGTGCAAGAGGGTTCCCCTTTCTCTGCATCCTTGCCCACATCTGTTGTTCCCTGACTTATTAATTTTAGTCATTCTGGCTGGTGCGAGGTGGTATCTCATTGTGGTTTTAATTTGTATTTCCCTGATGTCAAGTGATGTTGAGAATTTTTTCATGTGTCTGTTGTCTTCCTTGGAGAAAGGTCTGCTTGTTTCTTCTGTCCATGTCTTGATTGGATTATTTGACCATAGAGTGTTGAGTTTTATAAGTTCTTTATAGATTTTGGATACCAGTCCTTTATCTGATAAGACATTTGCAAATATCTTCTCCCATTCTGTCAGTTGTCTTTTGGTTCTGTTGACTGTTTCCTTTGCTGTGCAAAAGGTTTTTATTTGATGAAGTCCCAATAGTTCATTTTTGCCTTAGTTTCCCTTGCCTTTGGAGACATGTCTACCAAGAAGGTGTGGCGGCCAAGGTCACAGAGGTTGCTGTCTGTGTTCTCTTCTAGGATTTTGATGGAGTCCTGTCTCACATTTAGGTCTTTTATCCATTTTGAGTCTCTTTCTGTGTATGGTATAAGGAAATGGTCCGATTTCATGCTTCTGCATGTGGCTGTCCAGTTTTCCCAACACCATTTGCAGAAGAGACTATCTTTTTTCCACTGGATATTCTTTCCTGATTTGTCAAAAATTAGTTAACCATAGACCTGAGGGTCCATTTCTAGGTTCTCTATTCTATTCCATTGATCTATGTGTCTGTTTTTGTACCAGTACCATACTGTCTTGATGATCACAGCTTTGTGATAGAGCTTGAAGTCTGAAATTGTGATGCCACCAGCTTTGCTTTTCTTTTTCAACATTCCTTTTGCTATTTGGGGTCTTTTCTGGTTCCATACAAATTTTAGGATTATTTGTTCCAGATCTGTGAAAAAAGTTTGTGGTATTTTGATAGAGATGGCATTGGATGTGTAGATTGTTCTAAGTAGCATAGACATTTTCACAATATTTGGTCTTCCAATCCATGAGCATGGAATGTTTTTCCATTTCTTTGAGTTTTCCTAAATTTCTTTTTTTTTTAAAGATTTTATTTATTTATTTGACAGAGAGAGAGATCACAAGCAGGCAGAGAGGCAGGCAGAGAGAGAGGAGGAAGCAGGCTCCCTGCAGAGCAGAGAGCCCGATGTGAGCCTCGATCCCAGGACCCTGGGATCATGACCTGAGCCGAAGGCAGAGGCTTTAACCCACTGAGCAATCCAGGCGCCCCCTAAATTTCTTTCATGAGTGTGCTGTAGTTCTCTGAGTACAGATCCTCTGCCTCTTTGGTTAGGTTTATTCCTAGGTCTTACGGTTTTGGGTGCAATTGTAAATGGGATCAACTCCTTAATTTCTCTTTTTTTTGGTCTCATTGTTAGTGTATAGAAATGCAACTGATTTCTGTGCATTATTTCATATCCTGCCACTTTACTGAATTCCTGTACAAGTTCTAGCAATTTTGGGATGGAGTCTTTTGGGTTTTCCACATAGAGTGTCATGTCATCTGTGAAGAGTGAGAGTTTGACTTCTTTGCCAATTTAGATGCCTTTTTTTCTTTTTGTTGTCTGATTGCTGAGGCTAGAACTTCTAGAACTATGTTGAACAACAGTGGTGATAGTAGATAGCCCTGCCATGTTCCTGATCTTAGGGGAAAAGTTATCAGTTTTTCCCCATTGAGAATATTTACTATGGGCTTTTCATAGATGACTCTTATGATATTGAGGTCTGTTTCCTCTATCCCTACACTGTGAAGAGTTTTAATCAAGAAAGATGCTCTATTCTGTCAGATGTCTTTTATGCATCTATTGAGAGGATCATATGGTTCTTGTCCTTTCTTTTATTAATGTAGTGTATCACATTGATTTGTGGATGCTGAACCACCCTTGCGGCCCAGGAATAAATTCCACGTGGTCATGGTGAATAATCCTTTTAATGTACTGTTGGATCCTATTGGCTAGTATCTTGGTGAGAATTTTTGCATCCATGTTCATCAGGGATATTGTCTGTAATTCTCCTTTTTGGTGGGGGTCTTTGTCTGGTTTTGGGATCAAGCTAATGGTGGCCTCATAGAAAGGGTTTGGAAGTTTTCCTTCCACTTCTATTTTTTGAAACAGCTTCAGAAGAACAGGTATTAATTCTTTAAATGTTTGGTAGAATCCCCCTGGGAAGCCATCCGGCCCTGGACTCTTATTTGTTGAGAGATTTTTGATTACTGTTGCAATTTCCTTGCTGGTTATGAGTCTGTTCAGGTGTTCTATTTCTTCCTGGTTCAGTTTTGGTGGTTTCTCTCTAAACCACCAAAGAGATGCTCTTTGGTGCATCTCTAGGAATGCAACCATTTCTTCCAGATTGCCGAATTTGTTGGCATATACTTGTTCATAATATGTTCTTATAAGTGTTTGTATTTCTTCCATGTTGGTTGTGATCGCTGCTCTTTCATTCATGATTTTATTTATTTGGCTCTTTTCTTTTTTCTTTTTGGTAAGTCTGGCCAGGGGTTTATCAATCTTATGAAGTGTTTCAAAGAACCAGCTCCTAGTTTTGTTGATCTGTTCTACTGTTCTTTTGGTTTCTACTTCATTGCTTTCTTCTCTAATCTTTATTAACTCTCTTCTGCTGAATTTCTTTTATTTGCTGTTCTTTCTCCAGCTCCTTTAGGTGTAAGGTGAGGTTGTGTAATTAAGACCTTTCTTGTTTCTTGAGAAGGGCTTGTATTGCTTCCCTCTTAGGACTGCCTTTGAGGTATCCCAACAGTTTTGAACAGCTGTGTTTACATTTTCATTTGTTTCCATGAATTTTTAAAATTCTTCTTTAATTTCCTGGTTGACCCATTCATTCTTTAGTATGGTGCTCTTAACTTCCATGTATCTGAGTTCTTGCCAAATTTCCTTTTGTAACTGAGTTTCATTTCAAAACACTGTGGTCTGATAATATACAGGGAATGATCCCAATTTTTTGGTACTGGCTGAGACCTGATTTTTGACCCAGTATGTGATCTATTCTGGACAATGTTCCATGTGCACTCGAGAAGAATGTGTATTCTGCTGCTTTAGGATGAAATGCTCTGAATATATCTGTGAAGTCCATCTGGTCCAGTGTGTCATTCAAAGCCCCTGTTTCCTTGTTGATCTTCTGCTTAGATGATCTGTCCATTGCAGTGAGTGGGATGTTGAAGTTCCCTACTATTATTGTATTATTATCAATGTGTTTCTTTAATGTGGTTATTAATTGGCTTATATAATTGCCTGCTCCCATGTTAGGGGCATAAATATTTAAAATTTTAGATCTTCCTGTTGGATAAACCCTTTAATTACGATGTAGTATCCTTCCTCATCTCTTATTAGTCTTTGGTTTAAAATCTAATTTGTCTGATATAAGGATTGCCACCTCAGCTTTCTCCTGATGTCCGTTAGTATGATAAATGGCTTTCCACCCCATCACTTTAAATATGGAGTTTTCTCTGGGTCTAAAATGAGTCTCTTGCAGACAGCATATTGATGGGTCCTGCTTTTTTTTTTTTAATTATCTGATCTGATACCCTGTGTGTTTTGATTGGGGCATTCAGCCCATTTACATTCAGAGTAACTACTGAAAGATATAAATTAATACCATTGTATTACCTGTAAAGTCACTGTTTGATGTATCGTCTCTGTTCCTTTCTGGTCTATGTTACTTTTGGACTCTCTCTTCACTTAAAGGATTCCTTTTAATATTTCTTGCAGGGCTGGTTTTGTGATCACAAATTCTTTTTTTTTTTTTAAAGATTTTATTTATTTGACAGAGAGAGAGAGATCNGGGGGGGGGGAGCAGGCTCCCCGCTGAGCAGAGAGCCCAATGTGGGACTCAATCCCAGGACCCTGAGATCATGACCTGAGCCGAAAGCAGAGGCTTTAACCCACTGAGCCACCCAGGTGCCCCGTGATCACAAATTCTTTTAGTCTGTTTGTCCTAGAAACTTTTTATCTCTTCTTCTATTCTGAATGACATCCTAGCTAGATAAAGTATTCTTGGCTGCATATTTTTCTTGTTTAGCATCCTGAATATATCATGCCAGTCCTTTCTGGTCTGTGGATAGGTCTGCTGTCAGTCTAACATTTCTACACTTGTAAGTTATGGACCTCTTGTCCTGAGTTGCTTTCAGGATTTTCTCTTTGTTGCTGAGATTTGTGAGTTTCACTGTTATATGTCAGGCTGTTGACCTATTTTGGATTTTGAGAGGGGTTCTCTGTGACTCCTGGACTTGAATGCCTGTTTCCTTCCCCAGATTAGGGAAGTTCTCAGCTATAATTTGCTCATATATACCATCTCCTCCCCACTTCCCCTTCTTCCAGGATCCCAATTATTCTAATATTGTTTTGCTTTATGCTATCACTTATCTCTCAAATTCTCCCCTCGTGATCCAGTAGTTTATCTCTCTTTTTCTCAGATTCCTTATTCTCCATCATTTTGTCTTCTATATCACTAATTCTCTCTCCTGCCTCATTTATCCTAGAAGGAAGAGCCTCCATTTTTTATTGCATCTCATTAATAGTCTTTTTAATTTTGACTTGATTAGATTTAAGTTCTCCTTTTTCTCCAGACAGGGATATTCTCTAGTGTCCTCTAAACTTTTTTCAAGCCTAGATAGTATCTTTATAATCATTATTTTGAACTCTAGTTCAACATCTTACTTATATCCCTACTGATTAGGTCCCTGGCAGTCAGTACTGCCTCTTATTCTCTTTTTTGAAGTGAGTTTTTCTGTCTTGTCATTCTTGCAAAAAGTGGTCACTTTTCTGTTTGTAGAGTTGCAGCTATTTTCTTAGATCGCCAGTTGAGTTCACAGGTGTTCAGAATGATTTGATAGCTATTTAGCTGAATTCCTGGGACCGGATGAAACTCAGTTCTACTCCTCTGCCATCTTGGACCATCCTCGAAAAGGGACTATTATTAGTAACATATTAGAGGCTACAGTGAGGTTTGACCACCCACTTCCCCCAAATTTTGTGATATGGGAGATAAAGCTGCCCTCTGGGAGTTGGGTGGGGACAGATAAACATATCACTGGTTCAAAGCTAAGATACACAACATAAACTTTAAAGCTGCAATGGTTTTCAGTCCAGTATAGTGGGAGTATATACTAGAGTATATTTAAATAGCTTAAGAAGAAAATGCATCAGTCACAAGGGGCATTGGTCAACAATGGAACATGGGAAAAAGGATCTCATCAAAGGCGAACATGCATAGTACCTATCAAAGCACTGTCCAGGAAGTAAACATCTGTCCAGGCTCTCTTAGCCTGATGCCATTAAGTAGAAGACCCCAGCCACTAGGGTGACCATCTAATTTACTGTCCAAACCAATCCACTGTTGACAGCAAAAGAGTTATCATTAGTCATTGTGTTGGGACAATAAACCAAGACTGTCCCAAGCAAATCAGAGCATATGGTCTCTGTACTAATTCTTTCTAGTTTATTCCTCTCATTGCAGCCTTCTGATTTTACCAAATGTGCCTAAGGTTAAAACATACATTTTTAAATGTATGACAGTACTAAAAACTTGGATGCTTCTTACATTGATATAGACATTTAATACCAGGTTTATTCCTCACCCCCAAACTTGTTACTAGTTTAATAATACATCTTATGGTCCATGACATCTTATAATCAAGGATACAGAGTAATTTGGCTTTTCATGCAGTATGACAAAAAGGAGAATTCATTGATTAGGATGCTCTCCCACCAGACATTTATTTCCCCTGGAAAATAACAAGTAAGTAACCTGGCTTTAAGCATCAGTTTCTTGCAAGCTTGGTTAGTTTGAATTGGTAACCTAAGACTGGCTTCTGAGTCTATAAGGCCAAAGTCCATATCAAGGACTGGGGTGAATTTACTGAGGTCATTCTGTTCCACAGAGACCTGTTTCAGATGTCCCCAGCTTCATTCAGGGGACAACCCTCAGTGCCACCATCGGCACCATCATGACCCTTCCCCATTTGAAACTGGTAGAGGTGACAGGGATCTGGCTTAGATCTGTCAAGTATAAAAGGCTAATAAGATGTTAAAATGAAAGTGGGGCTGCAAGTAGACCCTGAATGAGATGTGTATGGTCACACATAATCAGAAGAAGAAATGATTTTTCTTGTGTCTAATATAGCTACAGTTCAGATAAACCACCAGAGGTAGGAAGTGACTATACGCAGTTAAGAAAGATGTTTCAGGAGTATAAAATAGGTTTCACAGGAAGTGCAAACTGGATACACTAATGGTGGATTAGTGTTTGAAGCCTCTTAGGAATACAGCAGCCCCTCCTTTATCCATAGGGATATGTGCCAAGACCACTAGTGGATGCCTAAAACCGCAGACAGTACCAAACCCCATATACACTATGTTTTTTTCCCTATTCATACATACATATCTATGATATGTATTATTAATTCATTCATACATACATATCTGTGATATGTATTATAAATAAAGTTTTATTTATAAATTAGACACAGAGATTAACAATAACTAATAATGAAATAGAACAATTATAACAGTATACTATAGTAAGTCATGTGAATATGGTTTCTCTCCCTCTCAAAATACCTTATTGTAAGTCATCCTTATTCATGATGTGAGATGACCAAATGCCTACGTGGTAAGATGAAGTGAGGTGAATGACGTAAGCATTGTGACGTAGTGCCGGGCTACTACTGACCTTCTGACAATATTTCAGAAGGAGGATCATTTGCCTCTGGACCTCTGTTGACCATGGGTAACTGAAACTGCAGGTAAGAGGGGACTACTGTACAGAAGTTTGGGAAACGGCCCTATGAGAAATTAATCACATCTGATATTGGCTCAGAAGGTTGTGGGGGAGAGCGTGGGACATGGAAATGGAGCACACTTATATTGGAAATATTCCAAAAATGTTATTAACAATATGTTCCTTCAATAAAATAAACAGTAGTAAGATAATAGGTAAAATGAGAAAAATATTTGAAATCAACTTACTTATTTTGTCCTATTGTCTCAAAATCTTTCACAATGATTGTAAGGAAAGATGAGAAGTCCAGTGGTATACCCCTCAAGTCAAACTCCAAAATCTGTCCACAGAGAGGTTATAAAAAAAAAGTTGTTAAAAGTATCAGGGAGTCTAATAAGATGTACCAGTACTAAATGTCAGGTCATTATCTTCACCACTGACAATGTTTTGAATTACTCAATTCTATAGTTAGATAGAAGTGACGAAATTCCAAACCTGAAGGCTGCTGAGTGCTGTGGGAAGGCAAACCAGACTTAATAAACTTCCCAACTGTAGTTTGTGATTTGTAGCCTCAGTCCTCTGTAGCTTCAGAGGACATGGGGGGTGACTTCTGGCTTCCCATTTTCTAGGATCTGTGACTATGGACAAGTCACCAAACCTATCTCAGAGTTGGAGAATTTACTTAGTGCCCACCACAATGGGTTAGAAGAATAAAATAAAACGAACACTTGCTCAACTGGCTGTTTTTAAACTGCTTGCTCTTCCCAATCATATTATTATCAAAGAGATGAGTGATCTAAAAAAACATTTTCTAAAATTCACCAGCCTTTTATTTTAAGTCTCACCACGATCAGTTTTTAGTCAGATGAGACTTTTGTCTTCATGAAATAAACTACTGTCTAATGACAAACATAAAAAAATCAACATAATACTAGTAATACCTTTGATTGATTATATAATATATGAATTAAGTAAAGCAGCATCTACTGATGATTTGATTCTCCTTATAATGGGGTTTGGAGTAGATGGAGAATGTGTCAGACCTCATTTTAGAATGCTAACTCCAATGGGTCTGAGGTTGGTATTTCATTTGGGTTAGATTTCAGTTATAAAACTACAGTTGGGAAGTTTATTTGATAAATACATTTGGAATTTAAAAATTACATGTTAGAAACAAAATGGGGCGAGATGGGTGATGTCCTACAGAGGCCATGTCTGCTCACGTGACCATATATCTCTCTGCCATTGGCCACATGAACTGACCAAATATAAAGTATGTTAGGATTAGTCAAAACCTGAAGCATTAGATGTATGCATATATATTTTTTCAATTTGTTTTATTCTTGGAGCTCTGTACAAGGTGCTAGGGTCCAGAGCATCCACAGGGACCAAGCAGACTGGCCTCTTGTTTTCACGGAGCTGGCAGACCAGCTGGCCATGTTCTGGGTTCCAGTGAAATCGCAAAGAAGCAGAATTACCTCCCAACTTTCTGCTTCTCAGAAAGGTATTAAAAAGGCATTTTGTCTTCACCTCATGCAATGAAAAGGTAAAGTCTTTATCTTACAGAAACGTTGAAACTAGTTGTGGGGGTGGGGAGAAATTAGCAGTTGGTGGAGGGGAAGTCTTCACAGCCTAGTGACTCAGTGAAAATAACAAAGACATTTATCACTGTGCTTATCCAGGAAGGTTTCAATGGCTTTTGGAAAAAACAATGGGATTAATGATCATCTTTTAAAAAATTAGTCAGCATAGGAAAATCTACTCAGTGGAAAGAATTAAAATTTTCACATATCTATAAATATTTTCAACACTGAACCATTTATAAAATAGATATAAAGTCAACAGTGGGGGAAGTAAATACATTATATTATATCCCTTCTATAGAATATTATATAGTATTAAAAATACTTCTGAAAGGGATGACACGGTATATGCTCAGGATATAATAGTAAGAAAAAATAGGAAGCCATATGTGCTTATGATGCTACTTTGCTAATTTCAAAACATTATATTTTATTAAATATATTTATTCAATAAGTTTTTATTGATATATCCCAGATATTAACAGTAGTTGCTTCTGGATAGTGGGTGGGTGCAAAGGTAAATTTTTTTATGTTGATCTGAAGCTTTCAAAATGTCTACGTTAAGGATCAAAACAAAAAAACAATAAAGGTTATTATTCAGCCAGAGTAATGGCTCTTGATTAGTCACATGCATAAAGGTTTTTAAATAAGGAGCTTTCCCTCTGGGACTCTGGAGACGATCTAATCCCACCCGGCCCTACACATGCGCCCCGGACGTGCAACATAACTGGACCAACATCACTCAGCAAGCTCAGCGCTGCTCCAGGTTAGAACCCAGCCCTCCCACTCCCTGTCCAGGCCTCACTCACTGCCCTACTATACAGGAGACGTCGTCATGGTATGTGTCCTTGAACGGTTCTGCTGTCTCCAGGGCCACAAAGGGAGATGGAGGGGTGGGGGTACAATGCACAGATTCTTCTTCCAAAGGGAAAAGCTAACCCTTGACTGAAGATAGGACAATCAGATGCAGCTTATCCACTGAAACAATGTTAAAAAAAAATGAAGTTACCTCATTCCAGAATGGGTTGAGTTCATTGTCAACTTTCTTTGTTTTCTTTTTTTCATCTGCAAATAAAAATAAGAGATATCAATTAACTAAAAATAATTCCCAGAACATGTACCATTTATTTGTTCACTCAAACTGGGTGCCCACATTTTCCCACTCATTTGCCTAGAGTTGGGGTTACCTGAGTCAAAGTTTTCCAACCTGAATGACTTTTTTTTTTTTTTTGGCCTAAAACGTTTCTCCCATGCCCAGATCTACAAGATGTTAAGGGATGAGGGACTCAAAATCATGGAAATCCTGTGATCCCCTGTTTCTCCCTCACCAGCTCCCACAGACCAAGGTTACCCAGGGCCTCTAGGTCTCCAGGTTGTTGCAGAAAGAAGCCAACAAAGCTAACCTCTGACAAGCAGGTGTTGCCATTTTAGAGATGTGGCTACTGAAATTCAAAGGAGCTAAGAAATTCTCAGCTAATTCTTCTGAGCTAATACGTGGCACTGGGTCCTACATAACCTGCAATTTCCACTCTGAAGCCCATGCCACCTCTGCATGTGGTAACACCCACAGCTTCAAGACTGAGCTGGACTCCTTCCCAGAGGCCTTGGCACAAGGTAGTTAGTAGACAAACACTTTCTAGGACCAGTGGAGAATGTAGGGTCTCCCTTATTCCAGGCTCACATTTCCTGCAGATACAGGTTTTCTTTCTCTGTATCTGAGGTTGGATGAATAAATGTTATTTATGGTATTTACTTTATTTATGATGAATAAATGTTATGTCACCTTCCTGAATGAAATAAATGTTCATCCAACCAGTGCTTAAAGTTTCCGAAGAGAAGTCCAAAGAGCAGGGGCATCTGTTGGGTCTCTAGGTTCCCAAATACTTATCAAAATAAAAGCTAGGGTTTGAATACAAAATGCTTCGTAAGCATGAGCTCATCTGTTGTTGGGGGAAAAAAACCCAAACCAAACCAAAACAGTTTCCTTCTGTGTGTCTCCTTTACCATCACAAAGAACATTCACAACACTTGTGACACCAGATGTACGGTGGGGGCTCCCCCACCAAGCTCCCCCACCAATTTTCTGTGACTCCAGTTGGGTGTTTTACAATTTAACTCAATGCTGACACTACCTACCTGGAGACATCATCAGATCCCACAGGTTAAGCGTTCAGGTGACAATAGCAAGTCCAGCTGCTTCTGACCTAGCAGGCCACAAATCTAAGGTTCCCATAACTCCCTCATCGCGTTCAATTAATTTTCTAGAGCGGCTCACAGAATTCAGGAAAACAGTTATGTTTACCAGTTTATTAAAGGAGGGTACAGATGAACAGCCAGATGAAGAGATACACAGGTAGGGTCTGGGAGGGTCCTGGGCACAGGAGCTTCTGTCCCTATGGAGTTGGAATGCCTCAGCCTCCTAGTACACGGATGGGTTCACCCATCTGGAAGCTCTCAGAACCACACACTTTGGGGATTTTTATGGAGGCTTCCTCACATGGGCAAGATCAATTATTAACTCTATTTCCAGCCCCTTTCTCCAGTCTAGAGGAGCGGTGGGCGGGACCGAAATTCCAAGCTTCTCATCATGGCTTGGTCATCCTGGTGACCAGTCTCCATCCAGGAGCCGACCAGGAGGCCACCCACAGTCACCTCATTAGGACAAAAGATGCTCCTTCTCTTATCACTTAGGAATTTACAAGGGTTTTAGCTCAGTGCCAGGAAATGGTGGGGGAAGGGGACAGAGAACAATGTATATATTTTCTATGATCTCACATCATCTCATCTCTTTAAAAACCCTAGGAGACATGTATAATTTTTATCCCCCTTTTGGAGTTGAGGAAACTGAGAAGTGACAACCTCAAAGTGACCCAGTTAGTAAGTGACGGGGATGGCTTTTAAACCCACCAGGCAGCCTCTCATTGGTGGCCACACTTGACCGTCCCCAGTTGTTTCCCCTGTACTGCATGGCAATGTAGAAGGCAGTGGGTTTTGTTCAGCTGAATGTCATATTGCTAAGGGTCCCAGCACACACGAGTTGTGGGACTAACCACCTCATTCTTCCAAGACCTCAGCATAGTAAAGCCATGAATCACCACCCTCACTCTGCTAAGCATTAACTTTTCCACTTGAGTGGCTCCCAGAGCCCTGCTGGCTTCCCTTTCTAGACTTCAGCATGGCTCTGCTCATCAGCTCATGCCTGGACCTGTACTGATTAGTTCTAACTGTGGACTTTCTAGGTGGCCTACAGAGCCCCTCCACAGATCTGATTCTGATACCACTGAGAAGCTGAACTGTCTCCTCCCACATTGCCATTTGCCCCCACTCATCTCTCCTGCCCTCTGATGGAAACCTCTCAATTTTCCTCTCTGGTTACAGTATAAGCGAGTACTCTTGAGAGAAAGAGGCGCCAAGAGAAGTTTAAATGGACAGAACTGGACAAATGGCTTCTTTCCACAATGGTAGCAGCTCCCTCTAAATAACCACCTGCAGGGGCCCGGATGTGTCTTCTACTGCAGCGTCTCTAAATCCCTACAGCAACCTTGCAAGGTTAACACTCTCATCCCCATTTCACGGACAAAGAATTGAGAGAAGCTGGTTAACTTGCCTCAGGTCACACAGCTAATTAAAAGAAAGAACCTACATCTCCTTGGCTCCAAAATCCGAGTGTGTGTTCACCACTGCACAAATGCATCTCACTGGAAGCTATCGGAAGCACCAGATGAAGAAAACACATAATCATAAGATGTGTGATGGGCTTGGCATCCTGAACAATGGTCACAGGAAAGTCCAAGGTCAGGTTTGAGAGTACCCTGGAGGCTCTCTAAGACTATTTGCTCCAACACACAAAATGTGACATCTGTGCGTTTTTCTGGGGAAGTGGTTTATTGAGCTCATCAGATTGTCAAAAGGGTTTGTGACCTTCACAAAAGTTGGGAATTCCTGCCTTGTACAAGCATGAGATAGCACCATTCCTGTCCTCCCAGCTCACAGCCAGGGCTGGGTGGCTGAAGAACGGAGTCAATAAAGAGTGAATCTGCACCCTGGGACCACAGCAGACGTTCAAGAGAAAAGATGGGAAACTTCAAGAGGTCATAGCACGTTAGCAAAGCAAGGAGAAAGCAGCAAGTAATTTATAGGAATTGGGCACGGGGCCTTGAGGCAGGACTTGGGCCACAGAAGGATGGGACCAAAGCAAAACTTGTCTCCAAGGCCCCCAAGATTCCAGGCAGGGAGCTAAGGCAGGGACAAGGGCTCCAGAGAGGCTGTGGAATGAACCAGTACTTGCTCACTTGAGTTGAATCCCCAGCCTGGTTTCCGATGTGGGAATCAGCATATGAGAAACGCTGCACCGGGGTCTTGGTGCTGAGCCGCTACCGCGGACCCCCCACCCCCTCCTCAGTAGGGGCAGGACTGTTCCAGAGGCGGCAATTGAGACGTGTGAAAAAAGGGAGCGTCACCTGTTCATTCATTCATCTTCAAGCATTTATTAAGTGCCTACTATGTGCTCGGAACTGGGGAAACAGAAGAGTACAAGATGGTTCTTGATCTCCAAATGTTCCACATATGGAGTTCACGGGCTATTGAATAGAAGAGCCAAACAAATCTCGACGCATGTTTCTAGCAAACAGCATAAAGCCCGTCATGTTCTTGGCTGCTTCACTCTCATGATGGAGCTTCCTCCTGTCAGGGGGGAATAACTGGAATAATGCCTGCCCAGCTCAGGCAAAGGGACCTCATGGCTCAGCCCATGGAAATGGTCCCCTAAGTGAGTTCTTCCACAAACATCAGTGAGTTTTCTCATTCTTCTATCCAATACATATATTTGAAATATCACAGGCCAGGCACTGAGCTGGACACTGTGGGAGATACAAAGATACCCTAAGATACAGTTCCTGCCCTCAGATGCTCCAGCAGGGAGGGCGATGTGGCCACAGGTGACTGGTACAGGAGAAGGCTGCCGTTGTCAGCAGAGGGGGTACACATGAAAAGGGGAGGTGACTTCAAGCTGAGGGCCCCAGATGAGGCATCACAGAGGAAGGAGAGGCCGGCCTGGGGGGTTGAAAGACAAGGATGAATTGAAAATGTGGAGTCGGGAGGAAAAGGTCACCCCAAGTGGGGGCAAGAGGGTGGGTGGGTCGGCCACAGAGAACAGGTCGTGTCTGGGGATGCTGCACAGCCCAAGTGGCTGGGACCAAGGGGACGCGGAAGGGAGCAGAGGCAACCAGGCTGTGTGGGAAGGTTACGGTCACCCCGGGAAGCCACGCAAGCCAAGCTAAGCCAAGTTTCATCTGGCTGACACAAGCCACTTAATAAAGAGGGTGTTAGACAATGGGCTTTATTACTTCAAGAGATTCATAACCCCACAAGGAAGACCAAGTTGCATAATAATTCTTCTCATATGTGTTCCTGAACACATGATCCTATTGTGTATTGAGAACAAAGGGAACCGGCCGAGTGCCTGCAGATGCCAGGTGACCACATACCATGTGGGACCATTCCAGTGGAACCTGTGGCTGCCCCCGGCACTTGCACTGGTGCCAATGGTGCTCCCCTCCAGGGGGTCACTCTCTCTCAGCCAGGCCTGTGCTAACGCCTGCACATACGTCATTTCATTGAACCTTGCCAGCAAGCCCAAGAGGTAAATTATTCCTAATCTGCAGATGAGCAAAACGAGCCCAGAATGGTTAGGTAATTTGCCCAAGATCACAGAGCCAGGCAGAAGCACTCCAACTCAGAACTAGTCTGATTCTATAGACCATGCATTCAACCGCTGTGTCTCCTAGCTCCCTAGTTAATAAGTAAAGGTTGCATCGCTAATATTATGCCTCCCCCTCTGGAGAAACCTGGCTCAACTCCTAAAAAGGAGGCTCTCATTTTTATCAAACCGTATGTAGATCATATGCTATTGAAAGTCGATTCTCACATAAATATGTCAGCCAAAAGACAAAAGTAAATAAATGTTTTTTTTTTTNGAAAGTCGATTCTCACATAAATATGTCAGCCAAAAGACAAAAGTAAATAAATGTTTTTTTTTAATTTTATTTATTTATTTGACACAGAGAGAGAGAAAGATCACAAATAGGCAGAGAGGCAGGCAGAGAGAGAGAGGAGGAAGCAGGCTCCCCGCTGAGCAGAGAGCCCGATGCGGGCCTCAATCCCAGGACCCTGAGATCACGACCTGAGCCGAAGGCAGAGGCTTTAACCCACTGAGCCACCCAGGAGCCCAATAAATGTTTTTCTTATCAGCAGCCAGTCACATATTTATATTGTTCAATTATTCAATTCCACCACTTTAAAAAAGAAAAAGTCTAAATTGCAGGTGCCAAACACCAGGTGAAATCATGGGAAGCTCTTTTTCCCTTCTCCATATCACCTACCTCCCCTGCTCTCATCTCTAATTTTATTAAGATGACTGTTTCCTCCTATGGACAGGAATTAAATGCTTTCAACAGACTCAAATGCCAAGTACACTCCGGATCATGACTCAAGGCATTCTTTGGGACATTTCCTGTTTTTTGATAAGTCAAGCCAGCCTGCTTCTCTCTATTCCCTGAAGGTCACCACTGCAGTAATTAACCTGCATGCCAACCTCTGAATGAAGTTTCCGAGAAGTGAACAAACATTCCTTGCCCAGCCACCACACCCTCTTGCACAGAGCCATTTCCTTTGCTGTGCACCTACCACACACTGTGCCGTACCCTTAGAGACAAGGCTACAGAGATCACCAGACCTCCTAGGACTGGCTTGGCTACCTCTGTGCTGAGAGGGCCCGTGTGGTGGCTCATTTTATGTGTCACTTGGCAAGGCTACGTGCCACCTGTTGGCTCAAACTCGAGTCCAGATGTTGCTGTGAAGGTATTCCATAGATGTGATTAACATTTGCAGTCCATCGTGTTTAAATAAAAGAGATTATGCTCTGTAATGTGGTTGTGTCTCATCTGAACCATCAAAAACTGAGGTTTCCTTGGGATGATAGGGAATTCTGCCTCAAGGCTGTGATACACAAATCCTGCCCGGGTTTCCATCCTGCTGCCTGCCCTACAAATTTCAGACTTTCCAGCCTTTATAATGACACAAGTCAATTCCTTATAATAAGTCTCTCAATGTCTCTGTCTCAACACACACACAAACACACACACACTCTACGGGTTCCATTTCTCTGGAGAACCCTAATACAATAAGCAATGCCCAGTGTTCTCAGAAGTAATAGCATCTACAATGGTAACACTTTTTTGATACTTCCAAAGACACCCCATCTCAGTGACCCTCACACTCCTGCAGGGAAAAGCACAGGGGGTTGGCCCAGCTCTTCCAACTGGACTTTCAAGTCAGTGAGATCTGCGATTCTTTGAGCTGTTATCGCAGAAAGACACAGGCTCAACCACTAAGCTCAGAATCCCTCTTGTGTGCACCCTGTGGAGTTTAGACTAGAAGATCTTCTTCCAGGTCTAGTGGAATAGACCTTATGAAGGACCCCCAAGTTCTCACTGGCTAGATTACTGTATCTTACTGACATGGCCCCAAGAGAAGGGGTGTCCTATTTACAAAGATCCCCTAAGTAACTTAGCTCTTTGGTAGGCAAAGTAGATCAACAAGATCTCTAGGTCCAGCCATGCATCTAAACTTGACCTCCCATTTAAAAACACTTCTTCGTCTTCTCTGGGTCCCGTGTTATGGCCCCTCTGTCTGAAGAAATAGTCACAAACATATACAAAGTCACCCACTATTTGGCCTGGAATATCACAGACCCCCTGAAGCCATTCATGCATGGCTTACAGTTACTGAATGCTCTGGTCACTGTCCCAGTGCTTTCCATGGAGTGTCTCATTAATCTTCCCAACTACCCTAAAAGGTAAATTCTATTATGAGCATCCCCAATTACACAAGGAGAAGACAAGACACAGAGAAGTGAAGCACTTTATCAGAGGTCACACAGCTAGGAAGTGGTGGAGCTGGGGTTCAGACTCTGGCAGACGGAGACACAGAACAGTTTTCTGAGTTGGAGAATTAAGACCAGACAGTGGCTCCCTGAAGGCTGGGACTGTGTTTTACTAATATCGTTACTCCCCTCAGAGTAATTTCTCCAGGATTTGAGTGAATTGAACTTCACAGGTTCATGGAAGTATTATTACTGGGGTTGCTTTAATGATTAAGTGAGAAAATGAATACAAAGTGCTCAGCACAGGGACCAGCAACCAGGAAGCACTGAGCTAACAGGAGCTATTGTTTTTTTACTATGGCACCTGCTCAGCACCCCTCGTGCGCCCCTGGGGGCTCCCCGCACCGCAGCTCCGCTCTGCCACTTACTGGGTGTGTGACCTGGGGCAAGTCACCTCACATCACCGAAACCCAGTTTTCCCATCCGTGAAATGGCAGCACTGATGCCTCTGTTGGAAGGATTAGACATGAATGTGTTTCAAGTGCCTGGCGCTTGGGGCGCCTGCTCGTGGCGCAGTCGGTAAAGCACCGACTCTTGGTTTCTGCTCAGGTCCTGATCTTATGGGTCACGGGATGGAGTCCCGTAGGGCTCTGCGCTCGGCAGGGAGTCTGCTTGACATTCTCTCTCTAACCCCCTCCCCCAATAGATGGATAAATCTTAAAAAAAAAAAAAGTGCCTGGCATGGAGCAGATGCTCACATGCAAAATAAACGGAGACGTGCAAGAGTCACGTGATTCGGTTTCCCACCGAGACAGCCAGTCCAGGCGCCGGTCCTGCCGGGTATCCCTCCACCGGCACCTCTGACCGTTGGCAGAGCTGCAACACGACCATGCCCGGGGTCAGCTCTTCGGAAGGGGATTCTGTAGGCGTTTGTTCAGGTTGACTAGGCTTCCCCGCAGTTCCCTGGGAGGATTCGGTTTTGATTCGAGAGCCTGTTTGCCTGTAAGGGCATCTCCAGAGGCCAGGGGGCGGCCGGGGAATGGAAAGCAGAGCAGCCACCCTTGTGTGCCTTCTTCTCTGGGCGTTTCTGTTTATCAGAGCTATCGGTGACTATTTCAGAAATGTCCAGAATAGCCTTGCTTTGTATCGCAGTGGCCGTTTGGCCGAAACGCCTTCCCCAGAACCCGTTTGGCAACATATCGTGGAGCCTAGGTAGGGCGGCCAGGGCTGGAAAGCAAGAAGTGGGAGATCCACCTTTAGCCGGGTAGGACTGGATGGGCCACCTGTCTCTGTGCTCCCCCAGGTGCCTCTAAGTCCTGAGGGTGGAGGAGTCTCCTACGAGCCCTGCCCTGGCTTTCGCCGCCCTCTGGTTCCCCTGGAAAGTCTCCAGAATGCTGGAGGCTGCCAGGGAGGAGCAGACACCGCCCAGATGCCGGCTCCCCAGGCAGGCCCGGAGGCCTGGCACGGAGCCAGGGGAGAGCACTGCGCCAGCAGGGCTGAGCCGAGCCTAACTGGACTGCTGCTCCTGTGACTGGGCCCTGCCCTCGGGGGAGGCTCCACAGCCCCGGGCGGCGCCACGACGGTCCCATTCCCAAACCTGTGCTCTTAACCTCCGCCAAGGGCTGAGGATGCCCGGTGACCGGCTACATTTCCCCCACTTCCCAGCTGCGTGACTTTGAACCCGTTATCCAACTCTGTATCTGCATTTCTTCATTAATAAATATTGGTACCTAATACCCAGAAATACTAGCTATCATTCATAGGGCTCACAGTGTGCCAGGCACTCTTCTAAGGGCTTGGTCTATGTTAGTTTCACTATTATTATCCTGATGTTTGAGGCGCAATAAAACTAAGTAGCTTGTTCAAGGTCACCTCTTAGTAGGAAACAAAGCCAGAATTTGAATGCCGGCATTCTGGCTCCTAGCCTTTTAACCTCTCCTTCCTCTGCCTGGTATGTTTCTGGGACAATTCGCTAGAGCATGAGTGAAGGCTGGTATTTGGCAAATTCAGTTCCAACCCAGCAGTGGAGAAGGAAAGTTCCTAGAGCTGCAGAAGGGCCTCTCGAGGCCTGGGTACTTTATAAAAGAGGATAAAGAAGTCCTCTCTGCCCAGCTGTATTGAGAATCAGACGAGAAACTGTGAGAGTGTCTAGGACACAGGGGACACCCCTTTGTGTTGGATCAGAATCAGAATCATAAACTACCTCCAACAGACAACATGAAGAGGATCCATTCCTCTGCCCTCCCTGATTCCAAGAGATAGTATCAACAGAAAATGAAATAGTCCCAGAAAAGAATTTTGAAAACCAGCACAAAGCACTGAGTCAAATCTTGGTAATTCAATTCATCCTTTCTAAGCAAGAAACTTCTAGCTGAATCATGCTGAGCCTCAGATCCTGGTGTCCCACAGTAAATAATCTCTTTAAGTGGGGTTTTTGCCATCAGCAGTGGTTTAATCCACTGTCCCCAATTCTCCTGCCTATACTTGGGATGGCTTTGACCTTGGGGCTCTTTAGTGAGCTGGGCTGCTTAGCTGCTGCAGGTATGAGGCAGCGGTGGGAGTGTCCAGGATGGGGATGGAAATAGATTTAACGAGGAGAGATGCCAAGCACAGAGAAAGCCAGACACGTACAGTGGGAAAGGGCACAGATCCTCGGCTCAGGGTTGGGGTTCTAGTCGCTCCTCGCCTTGTCCTGGCGATCCAGCTTTGGCCACTCCTGACCTCTCTGAAGCTCTACTGTTTCTTCTGATAAATGAGTATAAACAATTGGTCCCCCGGACCCCCACCGGACTTGTTGTGAAGGACAGATGATCAAGCCCAGGAAAGGGCTTTGCATACTGTAAGTGCCCTGGAGGAAGTCCCCTTCCTCAAGCTGTGTCACGCGGGGAAGGCATCCTAATGTGTCCGTCGCCCTGGGACAAACCGGAGGACATCTGAAGCCCCAGACGAGGCCTCTGAGGCCACAGGTGTCAGGCCCACAGGTATCAATGCCCCAGGCCCTGGCATTGCTCTGGCTAGATGTCCCAAGGGCTGAAATTGCCCGAGGAAATCCAATGGGAAGGAGACAGAGCCTGAATGTCAGCCGCGGGAGTCTGAGCCCTGAGCCTGTGTGTGCGCATTACCCTAGGTGGGCCGAAAGTACCCGTGGCCCAGGCCCAGCCCCCCACACAGGGGCGGTCCAGTCTCAGCAGTGGGCGGGTACGTCCCAGCTCTGCCTGGAACCTGCTGCGGGACCTTGACCAAGGCACCCCACCCTCCCCAAACCCATAAAAAGAGGGACTTCAACTGTAAAAAGAGGGACTACATTTTTCGTGAGAATTAAGTGAATATATATGAAGCACTTGGTGCACTCACTAGCTCTCATCATCAATATAGTCTGCAAATAATGAAATAAAAAAAAAAGTGCAAACTTTCCAGGAGCTTAAACTCGCTGAACTCTGAATTCAAGGACCTCTCGCTGGATCGACAGCTGGACGGCGAGCTGCAGGCGGGCAGGGGCAAGTCTCGCTAGTTCCTGACCTGCTATCACCGCAGGGCTGAGCGCACAGCCTGACATGGTCCACTCCTGATCAATATTTGTCGAATGAATTTATGCTTGAGAGAAGCAGTAGGGAGACACGATAGCAAATGAGAGAAGGGAAGGAGACAGGGACCACCATCCAGGTAGTGATTTCCGACCAGGAAGAGAGGTAAGGAAAAGAAAAAAAATTTTTTTAATCATGAAAGGGAGATAAGGAAAAGGATTTTTTAAAAAATTTGTAAGTTGTGCTACGGGGATGGAAAAGATGATGAAGGTAATAAACCGGAGGGAGAGTGGAGGTGAGGTAATGCAGACTCCCCTCCCACCACTCAAATATTCGATTTTTTAATACTTTTCATGCAATACATTAGAGTTTCAGTCTCCACTAATAAAATGGCTCCGACTCAATTATCAGAGGAATGATTCAACACTGAGCGATGTCAGCTCTGAATTTCTGAGTCACGGCAAGCCATAAAGGCTTTCATTACCCTGTGGAAACTCACCCCCGGAAGGCTGCGTTTTGTTTTTCTTCTTCTTCTTTTTTTTTTCAGTTCTTGTGTTCTTGGTACATGTCCTTCCTCTCTCAGCCTGGGTCCTCATGATCCCCATACACTGAGCAACTCAATCCACTCAGAGTGGAAAGAGAGCATAATCTGACTTGGTTGTTTCGGGCAGAGGTCGGGCGTTACCTCTTTACCCACGCTGACCTCAGGGAATGCACGTGGACACTCTGGAATCAGACAGGCCTGAGCTGAATTGGACTGGTCCCTACTGAGTTTCTCCATGTGTCAAAAGAAGATGATAGTAAGACCTGCTTCCTAAAAACGCCCATGAGGATTAAATAAGGCAATGGGCACAGGTGTGGGCTTCATAAATGATTTAATAAACGGTGTGGTGGTATAGCAAGTAGTTGGTACTCAGGCCGTCTGCACCCCCCCGCCCGGCCCCCAAGCCAGAATCTCCGGTGGAAGACCTAAGGAGCAGTGAACGCTTACAGCATTTTTTACGGACATGCTTTCCTTTTACTCATGCTGATCCTCACAACACCCTCTGAGATGGGGACTGTTACCCTGCCCATTTCATAGATGGGACAACTGAGGCACAGAGACGCTGAGCAGCAGTGAGTGAGAGGAAGTCCTGGACCCCTCGCCGTTGGGGCTGCCCTCCCGCTCTCTGTGCTGTGTAATAACCACACGTGGTGGTGTACATCTAAATCAATGAAAACTAGAAAACATTAAAAATTCATCTCCTCAAGTCACACTGGCCACATTTCAGTGTTCAGCAGCCACATGTGGCTCGTGGCTATTGTCACATACGAGGCAGATCTCGAACATCTCTGCCATCCTGAAACATCTCAGGAGACAGCTCTGATCTAAATCGTGGAGCACACAAATAAGTGCCTGCCAAATGAAGTAAATAAATATGAGTAAAACTGTTTTATTATCACCACACGGACTAGTTGTTTTGACAAAACACACACCCATCCTAGACCTGGTTTCTAGATTCGTAGCTTCACCATGGGAAAGGAGAGCATAAAAGTCTGCCATCAGCTGTCCTCGTTTGATCTGCAAACTTATTTCCTTAGTCCTAACCTAGACCCCAAATCTTTCACTTTGCCACATGCAAAGAGAGCCAAACTTCAAGAGATGTGCAGAGTAAACATCTATTTTTTAAAGTTTATTTCTTTGTCTTTTTCGTAATCACTACGCCCAATGTGGGGCTCAATGTGGGGCCTGTGTAAACTCTAAAGTCTTAAGTATTCAAGATCAGTTTTGCAGTTTGTAGGCAGAGGGATCTTGGTCCCACATGATCCCATATGGTCCCATCTGGTCCCTCTGGCCTGTGAGACCCTGATTGTCACTGGTGAGACCCCATGACCCCTGAATTCACCACTGACCCACTGAACTCAGGACTGACTTCCCGAACTGAAAAAACTCCCAAAAGTTTCTACCTGTCAATTTCATCTTTTAGAAACTAACAAATGAACTGCCAAAACAGGAAGAGAAATACTTGAGGATCTGTATGCAGATGAACCAGAAAGTACGGGACAGTTACCTCAGCTTCACGAAATCCCCCTCCCTTTGAATATTCATCCCAAGCCCCAATAAAAGGAGCCTCCCCCATGCCTTTGGAATGATTTCCATGATCTCCTTACACATTGTACGAATGCAGCTGACACTTAGAGGCAACTCCACGTGCTGTAGTCTTTGTCTATAACTCATGACCAGAGTGAATCAGGTGAGAAGCTAGAGCTATTCATTCAGTAACTACTAATTGCTCATCTACTCCCTGCCAAGCACTAAGCTAGGTGCTGGGGAAAGAGACAGTCCCTAACCTCATGAAGCTTACTGCCCGATGGAGCAGGCAGACAGAAATCAAGTAAGCTGGCAAATACATAACTGTGTGTTCTGACAGGAGCCATGAGGGAGTATAGGATGTTGGAGAGACAAATATGGAGGTGCCTGTTAGGACCTCTTGTTCCAGCCCTGCCCTGGGGAGCCCAGACCAACCAGAAGGCCTGGCACTGCAGGGGACCAAGGCTATTTCCCATCTGCCTTCAGCTCTGCTATAGCTCTTGGCATGAACTCGGCCACACAGACATCACAGGGCCAGGGCTCCACTGCCAACAGGCCATCAGCCTCTCTCGGGCTGCTGCTGGGCCTCCCTCTCATCACAGAAGGGCTTGCCTTGCTGCTGGCCATTCAGGCTGCCCGACACTGCCAAGAGCCTCACTCTGAGTTCCTGTGGTAAGTGTGAGTTGAAAATCCAATAAACAGACAGCTGCTAAGAATCTACTATGTTCACATCCATTAGGATGACCATTATGGAAACAAAACAAAACAAAACCAGAAAATAAGTGTTTGGCGAGGATGTGGAGAAATTAGAACCCTGTACACTGCTGGTGGGAATGTTCGTAAAATCATGCAGTCAGTAAGGAAAACAGTGTTGTGGTGGCTCAAAACCTTAAACACAGAATTACCCATGACCCTGAAATTCTACTTTGGGCTTTATGCCCCAAAGAGTTGAGAGTAGGAAGTCAAAACCTGCATTTGTACACCCATGGTCAGAGCTACGATACTACAACAGCCAAAAGGTGAAGGAACCCAAGTGCCCACTGATGGATGAACGGATAAACAAAATGTGGCGCATACATAGAGCCTTCCCAGAGGAAAAGTTCTGACACCTGCGACAACACGGATGAACCCTGAGGACATTCAGCCCAGTGAAATAAGCCAGCCACAAACGGACAAATATCAAATGATTTCACTCAAATGAGGCACCCAGATAGTCAAGTCCACAGAGACAGAAAACAGAATGATAGTTGCCAAGGGCTGGGGAGTGGAGTGGGATGAGGAATTATTATTTAATGAGTACAGAATTTTAGTTTGGGAAGACGAAGAAGTTCTGGGGACTGAAGATGGTGATGACAGTGCAAGGACACGGATGTACTTAATGCTACTAAACTGTATAGTTAAAGACGGTTACGATGACAATGTTTATGCTACATACATTTAACCACACTTAAAACAGCAGCAACAACAAAGAACTATCACGTGGCTGGTCAAGAAGTTACAACGCGCTCTCCCAGAATCAGACGTTGGCTCAGCCTTCCACCTGCTTGTACACCACAGCGACCAAGCGCCCCATTTCTTCATCTAAGCCTGGGCCACCCTGCAGATGGCCCCCAGTTCTGTACGCCCCGCCCCAGCAGTGGGAGAAGGAATGGGGACATAAAAAGGAGAGGAAGCAAGTGTTTGCCGTACAACAACAGATGGTCCCTGCCTTGGGACAGTACAACTTAACCTTTCAACTTTATGATGGTGCAAAAGAATCTGCATTCAGTGGATACATACTTTGAAATTTGAACGTGGATGTTTTCCTGGGCTAGTGCTCTGCTGTATGATACTTGGATGGTGCTGGGCAGGGGCAGGGAGCACAGCTGCCAATCACCCACACAATCACGAGGGCACACTTGTGATACAAGTGTGACACACTCACAACCCTTCTGCCCCCAGACGGCCACTCTGGTTTTCGCTTTCAGTACAGTATTCAATAAATTACATGAGCTATTTGATATTTGATTATAAAACAGGCCTTGTGGTAGATGATTGTGTCCAGATGATGTAGGCTAATATAAGTGTCCTGAGTATGTTCAAGGTAGGCTCAGCTACGCTATGATGTTCTGTAGGTGAGGTGTACTGAATAAGTTTTCGACTTACGATGGGTTTATTGCGATGTAACCCCTTCACAAGTCAAGGAAGGTCTGTATTATAGTCCAGACACTAGGATAGTGTTGTAGATATTTTATCATTGTTGATCCTTACAATGTCCCTGTAAGGTACGTATCATTCTCCTCATTTTATAGATGAAGAAATAATGGCTCAGAAACATAGTTGATCAAAAATAATTATTTCCCAATGACATACCCAAGAGTAAAACTTAGTCTGCCCAGTCCAAAGCTCATAGCTTTACAGGTATTGTGCTCATTACAAAAAGAAGGAGGCTCCTTTAGTGGATGGGGTGGGGTTGGTCATAGAGTAACTTAAAGACGGCAAAGCAGCCAATGCCCCAGCTGGAGGGAGGCGGGCCAGGTAGTTCAGGGTCTAGGCCAAAAAGCTCAGCTTGCGAAGTAGAGGCATCTGGGATACCTGTCTGGTGCGTCTGTATCTCTTGGCACAGCTGATTAGACCAGGGGTTTAACCTGACCAAAACTGAGCCAACTGGTGGTGTCTTTCTCTTGAAGACGAGACACTGAGGCTGTAGGAGATAGAGAATCCAGACCAAGTCTCCTCCATAGTAACCAAAGCCCCGTGCACACAGCCAATTGCAGAGAAGCAGGAGTAAGAGACTCCACGAAAGCAGCCAGTGTGCAGAGAGAAAATAGACATCACGCGCAGGGAGGAAGAGAGGCATGAGGTCCCATGGTCCCTGGGGGAGCGAGGGTGAAGGCCACCCTGCTTGACACAACTCTGGCTCCTGTGAAGCCCATGATTTAGATTCTGGGGGATTTCTCTTTAGCTTTGGGGAAAAAACAAAAAGACAAAGCCACACTTTATCTGAGCAAGCTTGCAGGTATGTGTTCCTTGCAAGTAAGCAGTTGTTGGCCATGACATCTTATCTTTCAGGCAGGCCAACTGGGTAGGGAGAGAAGGACCTCAGGTGAATAAGACCACAGCTCAGCTGGCTGAGAAATGCTTCCCGTTGGCTTCTGGGAAAACAGCAAAATTTGTCTTCCCTGTTACTTTCTATTTCTATGCCTTTCTTCTCTCTCTTCATGGGCACTGTCCGACCTGTGTCAGGTAGCTCCGGTCCTCATGCTGGCCTCCTGCAGAGCCGCCCCACCCAGCCCTGCGCTCACCTGCAGGGTGAACACCCCAGGCGGAGGAAGGCAGGGTGAGTCCCGTCTCACAGGAGAGTGTGAGGAAGGATGGCCCGATGAGCCTGCTCGTGTGGTTTTCATACTCATTTAATTCGGTCAGATTGCTTTCTCAGTATCTTTTATGTTAGTTCCTTCCTTCTCATTCTAGCCCTGGGATGAACTGCCTCTGCCCAGCAAAGCATTTGCCTCAACCAATAAACCTGCTCTGTAACCACCCTCACTAGTACTAGTCTGTCCTTCACAATGCTGCCTCGAGTTTCCCCACTGGTTTATGAGGAAAGCGCAATCCCTAACCACACTGGATGACCCTCTTTCAACCTCACTGCACAAGCCCATGGCTCCCGGGCCATTCTGTGCTGTCCTGAAGCCTGGCATGTCTTCCTTCTCATTACTTCTGTCCCATTTCCTCAACCTTTAAGACCGAATCAAGTGATACGTCCCCACAAAGCTTATTCCTTTTCTTCCTGCTCTTACATTGTAATTCCATACATCTGTTCTGGTTTGTAGCTCATTCTTGCGTTCTAACAAGTTGATTTCCTAGGCCTTGGAGATCAAACCATATTATGTATATTTTTTCTAGACTCATTCCTCACATACTGTCTGGTGCTTGCAGATCTCCATAAAAGCAAATGTTACTGAATAGGGAGAGAAGCTGAGGGGTTCCAATGTACGTTTCACATGGATATTCATTTAATCCTCAAACAACCCTGTAAGGTAGGAGATGTTATTAAGAACACTGAAGCCAACATCTTATGATCTCACTGATATGAGGAATTTGAGAAACAAGACAGAGGATCATAGGGGAAGGGAGGGAAAAATGAAACAAGATGAAACCAGAGAGGGAGAAAAACCATAAGAGACTCTCAATCTCAGGAAACAAACTGAGGGTTATTGGAGGGGAGAGGGGTGGGAGGGATAGGGTGGCTGGGTGATGGACATTGGGGAGGGTATGTGCTATGGTGAGCCCTGTGAATTGTGTAAGACTGATGAATCACATACCTGTACCCCTGAAACAAATAATACATTATATGTTAAAAAAAAAAAGAAAGAATACTGAAGCCGAAAATTTTAATTCATTTGCCCATGAACGCATAGGAAGTAAAGAATGGAAAATGGGATTTTTACTCAGGCCTCCCTGGCTCCAAAGCCCAGGGCCTTTGCACCCTAATGCCCAGTAGTCTTTGCAACTGAACACCTAATGCTAAGTTAGCTGATAAAGCTTAAGGTACCAGCTCTCCACGCAGCTGCTTCTAAATGTTCAGAGCCACTCGCAGCACACCCCTACTCAAAAGGACAGTTGTTCAACAGAAATTACACCAAGGACAGGAGATCACTGCCATGTCATGGCACATGCATTATGCATTACAGACCACTGAACAGTTAGTCTATGAATTTTCACCATAAAATCTCAACAGCTTCACATTTTCCTTGCAGTATCAAGAATGCAAAAAGTACTACAACACCAATTTGTCCCTGGGTAACACATGCTAGGAACTGATTGTGCTCAGTGTTCAGGAATGTGCAGGGCACCTGGCTGGCTCAGTTGGAAGAGCATGTATGTGACTCTTGATCTCAGGGTCATGAGTTCAAGCCCCACGTTGGGTGTAGAGTTTACTTAAATAAATAAACTTAAAAAAAAAAAAGAATGTGTGAAGTGGCCCTTTGCCAAGCTTCATCCACAAAGCACCTTAGGGAATATTAAGTTTAATTCTTCCTGAGAGAAGGGAGATTGGCAGACTTCTGAGAGTCCCTTTCAGGACCAAGAATCAATGACTTTATTGCACTAAGCTGTCTCAAATCTCCTGTCAGCTCTTGCTTCCATGGTCAACATCTAAAATGTATATTCAACATCGATGATATGCTAGGGGTTGCAGAGGATATAAAAATCTCATTCCTTTTTGGCAGGGTGAAATCCCATGGAGATGGAGACACTCACCAGTAAACCCAAACCAGCAAATACCAGCAACTTCGGGCATGCCTTGAAGCCATGCATGCAAGTAAGAGATGTTGTAGGGGAGGGGAAGAAAAACAAACCACATTAATTCATTTTTTAAAAGGCATTTGTGGTTTTGTAAATGACTGAAAGCTGTGAAACATGCCGTTGGGAAGTACATCTCTGAGAGTTCCCATGTTTCATTCGGTAGAGTGGGGCCACTTTCCTTAGGTGGTGATTCTCCAAGCTCTGTACTCCTGGAAGTGAGGGAAATGACTCAGTAGATGAACACTTCTGCTTTCTTGAGCGTTTAGTAAACGCAGGACAGTGATTCTACGGGAGCAGCAGCACGGCAGGATTGTCAGTTGATCCTGTGGGAATCTTCTCCGCTAGTCCTATGGTGTATCTGGGTAAACCAAGTCACCATGTGGGCTGCTCCCCAGGTGCCTTCACAGATGACAGCGAATGACACCCATTGGATTTTTCTCCCATCATGTGTCATCCTTCTTAAGTGGAATTTCATAGCTTTTCTGTTTATTTAAAAGGTTATTTTAAAAAATTTAACCGTAAATTTTCAAATAGAAAACTGCTTTTTGCTTAAAATAGTCAGGAAATTCTCTGTTGCATATATCCCAGCCTTGGGGTGTCTCTACAGATCTAATCCCCTTTGGATAAGCCATTAAAACTCCATTTTTCAAAAGAAGAAAAAGAAAGGGTTCTCAGAGAGGTTAAGTGATTTCCTTAAGACTATAAATTGATAAGCTCTTTGAAAGGAGGTGCTAGAAATATCTAGGATTTCACTCCAAAAACATGTCCAAATAAATAACAGGTATCTGAAAAATAGGTAATAATGTGACAATTATTTGGTGACCATTGGAATAATAGCCATTTCACAAGGCAATGATCTACACAAGACCAAAACAGAAAGTTCTGGCTAACGAAATGGACAATATCATAAGAACAGAATGAGAAAAATGTATCGTTGCAATAATTACACACCTAGGAGCTGGATGTATGGTATGAATGCAATGTTGTCATGTTGTAAACGCATAGCGATACTAAGAACTACAAGCAAATTTCCTCTCCATCAATATAATGCTAAGAGATTTGACACCAAAGCAAAAGATTTCTCTCTGGCTCACCAGAGAGAAAATAGAAATCTATGGGGATAACCAGCAAAACCATCTTTAAGAGAAAAAAGAAAAAAACAAAAAACAAAAAACAAAGCCACAACACAAAAAGGCAATGACAACAAAAAAGATAATCTGTCCTTCAGAAATGCACACACTCACAAAGATAAGCACTGTGAGAGTGTCCACTGCAGCAGGAACATGGCTAGTAGGGAGTTGTTGCAACAACTTACATGCTGATTGCAAAAAGTCAAGAAGAATTCAAATCAAACTGTTCTGACTAGTTATTCCCAGGTAGTAAGGGGCTAGAAAGAAAGAAAAGGAGGAATGTGGGGAGTATTTTTACTTTTGAGTTATATAATCCCTTCTGGATTGTTTGTTTTGTTTTTACATTGCATTATTTTCTTATTAATAATGTCTTAAATATTATTTTAAAACAAATTTTAAGTCTCTTATGTTGGGGGAATCATGAAGTCTTGGAGTTGAGAGAAGCCATAGGCATCTCAGCCCGATTCAGCTTCAGAGCCTGGCTGTCTGGATGGAACTCAAGAGAGAATGACTTCCTCTGGCTTGCAGGTGCTCTGGCCTTAAGATTCAGAGCTAGCTTCCAGAAGCTGGTGGACCCCAATGATGTGAAAAATCAAATAAGCTTCATGGTTTTCATTGTCTACTCCTGCACTGCAAAATATCTGCAACACTCTCTCAACAGGGACTCCAGTAACTCCCAAATGCTTCTGGTTCCTACCAGGTCCTAAGAAGTTCAGTAGTCAACCTCATGAGAGGCTGGAACAAAAAAGACTGAGGTCAAGGCTAAACCATGTGGCTGGCAGTGCAGCACGTTCCCTACTACAGTCTCAGGGGGTCTCGGGGTCTACACAGTTATCACCCCCAACACCCATCACTGGGACATTCTTCCTACCATCTTGGAGTTGGAGGAGAATTGGTTTTTGCCCTGAACTTGTCATTTTATGTAGCCAAAGGTCAGTATTTTACACATTTCATTAAACCTGGGGGCTTTCTTTGATCTTCTCTCAGGGCCTTTTACCTCTTACTCTCCACTCTCCACTGCTCCACACCACCCTGTGCATGCATCCATGCTCCCCTCCGACGGACATATCATCTTACGAAGCATTCTTAGTTGTATCAGCACTTAATGTTACTTAATTATCCACAGTGTCAAAACTGGGAGGCACACGTGGAAAGGGTTTGCCTTCACCGGTGTTTAAAACTCAGAAAGAGGTTGTGAACAAGAAACAGGCCATTTCTGTTACTGTATCTGCTCCAGTACCTGAAGCTCTGCCTTCCACATCTTGGTGAGAGTAACACATGCAACTATAAAATGACAGGATTTGGGGCGCCTGGGTGGCTCAGAGGGTTAATGCCTCTGTCTTCGGCTCAGGTCATGATCTCAGGGTCCTGGGATCGAGGCCTGCATCGAGCTCCATATTCAGCAGGGAGCCTGCTTCCTCCTCTCTCTCTGCCTGCCTCTCTGCCTGTTTGTAATCTCTCTCTCTCTCTAATAAATAAATAAAATCTTAAAAATAAATAAATAAAATGACAGGATTTGACAGCCAGAAGGAACCTCAAGGAGACCAGTTCCCATCATTCCACAGCTCAGAAACTGGAGGCCTGGGTGGTAAATCTGGGTCACTTAGGAACTATCAGCCAGAAGCCAGGCCTTCCTACTCTGAGCTCAGAGTTGTTTCTGCTGTCAGATTGCTTGTCAGATGAATGACTGACTGACTGACTTTACCACCCAGTTTGCACAACCAAAGGAGACTGGAAGAGAGACTCAAGTTTAAATGATCTAATAAACATAATTGTGTGGAGAGACTACATTTGCCCAACTCAACTGACGTTTTCTACGTTCCACTGAGTGCTTATGTTGATAGCCTCAGGCATGTTTTTAGTCCTTGAAAAGTTTTGACCAATGCTGCATATACATTGAAGACAAAATATAAGTCAGATTTCAGTCCAGTGTTAAATTCTAATTCTGCTATAACCTGTATGACTTGCCCCAAATAATGACATCACCAGGCTGAATCCAATATATTTTTACATGTCTTTACCTGTCAACGGTGAAGGCACAAACTTTTCATGTTATGTCCCTATTAGGCAATCACTTCAAGGAAAAACAAAAGACTTAAAAGCAACTAATACGTGCAAGTGAACATTGTCCTAACATGACTACACGATATTCACCAACCAGATTCTCAAATCACGTTGTCTTTTAAGAATTGACCATTTGCCCTCTAATTTTTTTTCTCCCTTTTTATTTATTTTTTTANAGGCACAAACTTTTCATGTTATGTCCCTATTAGGCAATCACTTCAAGGAAAAACAAAAGACTTAAAAGCAACTAATACGTGCAAGTGGACATTGTCCTAACATGACTACACGATATTCACCAACCAGATTCTCAAATCACGTTGTCTTTTAAGAATTGACCATTTGCCCTCTAATTTTTTTTCTCCCTTTTTAAACTAAACAATCGTTTGACAGCGTTGGGTTTCATTTCTTTCGTTTTCTTGCTCATTCTTAGAGAGAAAGATTTGAGAAGAGAAACAGAGAGATAAAATAGGCAAAAGGAAAGAGAAAGGCATAGATAAACCAGAAACTGGAAGGGAGAAGGAGCTGGTTCTGGAGGAAGAGAGAAATGTTTGAGGTGTGGTCAGGAACCCTGTGCCCATCAAGGCTCCTACTTTCTCGTCTTCCCCTCTGGCTCTCATCCCTCCTGCCAAAAAGTGAGCTGGCAATCCTACCAGTGCCCTTGGACAAAGAGAAAATGATAAAGCTCCTAAACTCAGATGAGGCACATCACCCGGGCCCAAACCGGAATCTCCAAGCCTTGGAATAAGCCATCACACTAGCCACTCCTGTCCCCTCCTCTGCAACCCAGTGTCATAAAAGAATAAGCTTTTAGAATTACAGTAGGCTTTGTAAAGATGATCTAATCTAACCCCCCCTCACTGTTTTTACAGAAAAGAGAACTGACATCCAGAGAAAGCCGGTCACTTGCCCCAGGTTATTCAGCAAGACCAAAATAGATGCCCAAACCACAGATTTGCTTTGTTCAGAGCTCTTTCCTCTATAAGCAATTTAAAAGCTATGGAACACACACTCTCCAGGTTTGGAGAGATGAAGAACAATTACAAGACGGCACAAAACACATGAAAACAAACTAATAACCTCACCCAGCTCCCAGAAGTCCGGTGAAAGAGGCAGCCAGTAGGCCGTTTTATGATGGTACCTGGAACAACGGAACCCGTACTTTTTCCTCCGTGACCCGCTTCTCGAAAGCAAAGACAACAAACATTTATACAAGACTGCCAAAACTTACTTTGAACCAACACAGGCCTTTCTGAGACTTAAAACTTGGGGATCAACAAATTTTTCCCTACACAGGCTTACAGAAATCACATTATTAGAGTTGAAACATCCGGTCATTCGATGAGTCTCAAAACCCGGGGGAAAATGAAATGCCGTCGACGGAAATGTGTCCTCTCCCCTCACCTGCACAGGTTAACACAGGAGCAGAAGCCAGACGGGCTTCGCTTTATCAGCGACTGAAGCGCAGACCGTCGAAGAGTGTGACCCACGAGACTTCACAGTCCGCAACAGGGCCAGAGAAAAAGAAGAAAACGTTCCTTACCCTTGAAAACCACAGACACGATAGGATCCGGTTTCCCAAATTTCGTTTTAGGTATATTGCTGGCAGATTCCACTATCACCCGAAGCATGGCTCTTCCTGGGCGGAAAGCAAGTTCCAGCAAACCAAGTTGAGCGGAGTCTGCGCTGGGGCTCCGGGAGTGCCGCTCGGCAGGGGGAGGCGGCGGGGGTGGAGG
>LNAC01000020.1:3955817-3966667 GCA_002007465.1 Ailurus styani
GAGCCCGATGTGGGCCTCGATCCCAGGACGCTGAGATCATGACCTGAGCCGAAAGCAGAGGCTTTAACCCACTGAGCCACCCAGGCGCCCTTTTTCTCCCTTTTTAAACTAAACAATCGTTTGACAGCGTTGGGTTTCATTTCTTTCATTTTCTTGCTCATTCTTAGAGAGAAAGATTTGAGAAGAGAAACAGAGAGATAAAATAGGCAAAAGGAAAGAGAAAGGCATAGATAAACCAGAAACTGGAAGGGAGAAGGAGCTGGTTCTGGAGGAAGAGAGAAATGTTTGAGGTGTGGTCAGGAACACTGTGCCCATCAAGGCTCCTACTTTCTCGTCTTCCCCTCTGGCTCTCATCCCTCCTGCCAAAAAGTGAGCTGGCAATCCTACCAGTGCCCTTGGACAAAGAGAAAATGATAAAGCTCCTAAACTCAGATGAGGCACATCACCCGGGCCCAAACCGGAATCTCCAAGCCTTGGAATAAGCCATCACACTAGCCACTCCTGTCCCCTCCTCTGCAACCCAGTGTCATAAAAGAATAAACTTTTAGAATTACAGTAGGCTTTGTAAAGATGATCTAATCTAACCCCCCCCTCACTGTTTTTACAGAAAAGAGAACTGACATCCAGAGAAAGCCGGTCACTTGCCCCAGGTTATTCAGCAAGACCAAAATAGATGCCCAAACCACAGATTTGCTTTGTTCAGAGCTCTTTCCTCTATAAGCAATTTAAAAGCTATGGAACACACACTCTCCAGGTTTGGAGAGATGAAGAACAATTACAAGACGGCACAAAACACATGAAAACAAACTAATAATCTCACCCAGCTCCCAGAAGTCCGGTGAAAGAGGCAGCCAGTAGGCTGTTTTATGATGGTACCTGGAACAACGGAACCCGTACTTTTTCCTCCGTGACCCGCTTCTCGAAAGCAAAGACAACAAACATTTATACAAGACTGACAAAACTTACTTTGAACCAACACAGGCCTTTCTGAGACTTAAAACTTGGGGATCAACAAATTTTTCCCTACACAGGCTTACAGAAATCACATTATTAGAGTTGAAACATCCGGTCATTCGATGAGTCTCAAAACCCGGGGGAAAATGAAATGCCGTCGACGGAAATGTGTCCTCTCCCCTCACCTGCACAGGTTAACACAGGAGCAGAAGCCAGACGGGCTTCGCTTTATCAGCGACTGAAGCGCAGACCGTCGAAGAGTGTGACCCACGAGACTTCACAGTCCGCAACAGGGCCAGAGAAAAAGAAGAAAACGTTCCTTACCCTTGAAAACCACAGACACGATAGGATCCGGTTTCCCAAATTTCGTTTTAGGTATATTGCTGGCAGATTCCACTATCACCCGAAGCATGGCTCTTCCTGGGCGGAAAGCAAGTTCCAGCAAACCAAGTTGAGCGGAGTCTGCGCTGGNGCGGCGGGGGGAGGCGGCGGGGGTGGAGGAGGGTGAGGGGGGGAGAGAAGGCAGATCTTTCCAGTTCCGAGCGCAGGGGGAAAGGCAAATGGGTGGATCTCTGACGGCTTGTGTACCGACTACGTGTAAACTGACACCCCGACTCCCAGGGCCCCGCAGTGCCGCAGGCAGCCGCTTATGAACTGGGAAATGTGGAAGCGAAAAGGACCAAACCTCAGCTAAAAATAATTGTGTGCAACAAATGAAACCGAAGTGGGTTGGCGCTAATAAATGCGGCCAGGTCGGGAGACCATCAGGACGCTGCTGCCTTTTAGCCAAAAATCGTGAAGCCGAATTGATTGGTTTTCCACCACCTCTTTTCATTCTTTTCTGAGCTTCATGGAGTTTTAAAACTTTACTTTTTTTTTTTTAATTTTACTTTTGCTGTTTCTTCTCTCATGCTGTTGAACACACCCACTCAGCAACCACTTCAGTGTTTAAAAAAAAAATTAGTTAAAGGGTGCCCCCTGTTGGATGGCAGTTTATTGCGAGTAACCCCAATACGGAGGCCTTAGTATGGGTTTACAAAACCCACAGGGTTTGGGGGCTGATTTTTTGCTTTACAAAAGGATTCAGCATAGGATTTCTTCAAAAATCCTTAAGAGATGACAGCTGGGCACTTAGGTTTTCCTGGTCCATCAAAAGCTGCTAACAGTCTTCAATGGAAATGGAGAAGGGGCTCTCTACTTTTTCAGAGCTAAACCCCAGCACTGTCTTCCCTTCTTTTGCTAAAGAAAAAAAAAAAAATCCAGTGACACCTGTTAAAGCACGGTAAGGCTTTATTCAAGGGAAGGAGACCATCGCAATAGGTACAGGGACCACTGCAATGAATTTCGTAGTGGAGGAGAGAGACTGGGCTCAACTCCGAGTCCAGCACCGGCAAGTGGGAATTTATAGCCGGCATGGCAGCCAGGGGAAGCAAAGTTACTAGGAAGAAACATCGGTGGGGGGAAAGGCGCTTTTGGTTAAACAAACCTACCAGGATTCTTGCTGAAGGTAGATCAGGATGACCAGACATCAGTTGGGTGATCGGGGAGGATAAGAAACCCCATTAGATATCAATAGTGATCAGATAGGGAAGGTGAGGGGTTCTGGTTAAACAGACTTTTACAAGGAAGGGCACAGATGGGCCCAGGGGGAAGGTTCAGAGGAGCCTGACTACAGGTGGGTCAAACAAAGAATCTCTGTGACCCTGAGGGGGTGTTAGACGCAGGGGCCGATGAGTAAGATCCCTGGAGGTTGCCTGGGGTTAGTAGCCAACCAGACCTGAGTATGGGTTCCTGCTTCACCACTTATGAGCTATGTCACCTTACAAGTTTCCAACGCCACCCCCCCCCCTGCAGTTATCTAATCTATGAGGTAAAGTTGAAGGTAAAGTTGTCATAAGATAAAGGTCTCCGAGTGGGGCCTGGGCACAGAGCACACGCTACCGCACACACGTACACAGGCTGACGTTCGTGCTGGCATGTGATTTCATAGCATTTCCCGTAATGCAAGTTGGCTTTAAATCAGGATCTCGTGGTGTTTCAGAATAAAAAGCTAAAAACTTAGGGTAAAGGAGCACAGGGTTTCCTTCTACTTTTGAACACGCACCCGAAAAGACCATTTGTAAGCAAATACTTCAAGTGCATTGAGAAAGCTTGGTTCATCTATAGGAATTCTGTCTCAGTGAGCTTCTCAACTGCTTATATAAACAACCAGTGAATAATGCTAATATCCATTATTAACTAAAAAGACTTTTCAGACTAAATATATTTAGACACGCAGACTAAATAATCTATATTTTGGGGGAATACAAGCAAAATTATGTTTATTTTGTGTGGCTGGTTTTTATTTCTCCTTTTCATTGTAAACATACAACAGAGAAATTCACATAAATGGTCACATAAATGTGACCATTTAACAAATGAACATCTAGGTCAGGATCGAGAACATTGCCAGCCCTCCAGAAGCCCCTTGTTTACTCCATATGTCATATCCACCTCCTTCCCCCAAGAGATAACCCCTATCTTGATTTTTATGGCAATAATTTCTGTTCTTCTCTTTATAGTATTTACCCCTTTATGACCTGTACATGATAATATGAATTATTTTATATATTATAAGCTTTGTATACAAACATACAAACCTATATATATAATACACACATATATATATATTCATGTAGAATGAATTCTTTGACCGTTGTAGAAATGGAAGCGTATAGTATGAATTGTTTTGTTTGGCTTCTTTTTTCCAACGTGACATTTTGCGATTCATCCGTGTATCTACTTGTTTACTCTTTGCTGTCTAGCATTGCATTGTGTGAGGATACTGCACTTTATTAACCCACTCTACTTCTGATGGACTTTGGATTATCCAGAGTTTGGGACCCTACTACAAAGGACTAATGTGAACATGCTTGTGCGTATTTCCTGCTACAAATGTGCATTTTTTAGGATCTAACCTATGTGTGGAATTGTTGTATCTAAGGGCATGTGCATTTCTACAGAATTAGTGGGTAATTCAAAAATTGTTTGCCCTGTGGTTGTATTATTTAAAGTTTCATCAGCAGTGTGTGAGAACGTCTGCTCATATAGGTGGCTGTCTTAGATTTTTCCATGTTTGCCCATCCGGTGAGCTTATAAATAGTATGTCACTGGAATTTTAAGTTGCACTTTTCAGGTTACTAATGAGTTTGGATACCTTTTCATATTTACCTATCCTAATTTGTGAAGTGCTTGTTCAAATCTTTTGCCGATTTTCCTATTGAGTTCTCTGTGTTTTTCTTACAAATTTGCGGGAGCTGTTTATGTACTTAATACTAGTCCTTTGTGGGTTGTAATTTTAATACAATTGACTTTATCAATAGTTCCTTTATGATTCATATATTTTTCATTTTAAGAAATCCTTCCCTACCCTGGGATCATGAAGATTTTCTTCAATATTACCTGCTGGAAGCATTTTGTTTCATCTTGCACATTTTTGGGGTAAGATTGATTGATTGATTGATTGATTGATTTTGAGGTAGAGGTGGGGAGGCAGAGGGAAAGAGAGACTCCTTAGGCCGACTCCACTGTGAGCACAGAGCCCAATCTCATGACCCTGAGATCATGACCTGAGCCGAAACCAAGAGTTGGACACTTAACTGATTGCACCACCCAGTACCCCTCATTGTGCACATTTAGATTTATATTCCACTTGTAGTTGATTATGTGTCATGTTCAAGGTCTGAGGTCACATTTCATTTTTTCTCAAATGTGGATATTCAGTTGCTCCCATATCATTTATTGAAAAGTTTGTCCTTTCTCCAAATGTAGGTCATATATGAGATGTGTAGATGTGTGTGGGTCTGTTTCTATGTTTCTGGGGGGTTGGCAGGGGTCTGTGCTGGGGCTTTAATGGAGAATAAGCCCAAGTTCTAACGTGACAGAGCTCTACAGCTAGTGGAGACCACATGCCAGGTCTCACATGTCTATCATTTACTGCTCTTGGCAGAGAAAAAGAAATAGAAGAGAAGAGAGTCCTAGCGAAAAATCTAGATGTGAGGAGCAAAGTAATAGGATTGGAAAGGGGTTAGTGGAAGAAAAATTAAGATAAATTCATAATATCCAATTCCAATTCCACTTTTGCAGAATCTTAGGTATTACTTAACAGCAGTTTTCAAACGGGCATGCACAGAGGGTCCATTGTTAAGATCTCTTTCCTGAAATACTTCTTTAAGAATTATTTCAGTTGATAACTAAAAGGATTTTTAGAACAAAAGTACTGTTTTTTGGTAGTTTAATTATAGGGTTTTGCATAGCAGTAGATGTTACTTTTAAATAATTTAATGTATAGTATATTTAAGTTTTGTTTCTTTAAAAAAGCACCTGGCAGGGGTGCCTGGGTGGCTCAGTGGGTTAAAGCCTCTGCCTTTGGCTCAGGTCATGATCTCAGGGTCCTGGGATCGATCCTCCTCTCCCTGCCTGCCTCTCTGCCTAGTTGTAATCTCTCTCTCTCTGTCAAATAAATAAATAAAATCTTGAAGGAAAAAAAAAAAGCACCTGGCAGTGACTAACTCTACATGGGGGGGGGGCGGGCGCAGGAGTGGACAAGGTATTTTATAACATTTGGCACAATTATATTGTCATTACAAGGCAATTGAGGAGCTAAACACAAATAGGAATGAATTTGAACTTCTCCAACTCACTATGAACATATGCTAAAATAAACCTAGGGGGAAAAAAGGGTCCATTGGAAAAAAGAAAAAGGAAAAAAAAAAGACCAGAGAAAAGTGGAATCATTTTAAGCCTTGTGCTCACTTTTATGTAAACAACAATTCCTCATCAAAATGTTTGATAGATGAATGCTCCCAATCACCCTTCTGTAAGAGTCTTCATTCATTCATGGACATGTGCCTATATTCAGCTAATAGCTAGTGGAAGTCTATTTGGTGCCAAGCACAATGCTAACTACAAAGATGAATAAGACACGTGTCCTCTCTGCAAGAAGCTCACAGATAATTATAGCCCATTTGGGTTCATACAGTGATAGAAGGAGACAGAGAAGACAGGTATGTAACAGGGCAGGTGAGGGCAAGCAGGGTAGGCTCCTGGAGGAGGTGGCGGCTGGACTGAGTGCAGATCTTCCTTAACTTACAGTGCGGTTACATTTCAAAAAGCCCGTCCTAAGTTGAAAATACGCTAAGTTGATATTTATATTTAATGCATTAAATATCACAAATGCATTTAATGTACCTAGCCTACCAGACATCATAGCTTAGCCTAGCCCACCTTAAACATGATCAGAACACTTACAGGAGCCTAGCGTTGGGCAAAATAATTTAACACAGTGTTGGCTGTCTCATGAAACTTATTGGATTAGTACTGAAAGTGAAAAATAGAATGGTTATACAGGAGCAGAACGGCTGTAAGTGGTATGGGTTGCTGGCCCTTGTGATGGTGCGGCTGACCGGGGGCTGCGGCTTACTACTGCTGCCCAACAGCACGAAGGAGGACAGTACCAGAGAGCACCTGGGGAAAGATCACAATTTAAAATACGGTTTTTACTGAATGTATACTACTTTTGCACCACCATAAATTCGAAAAATTATTAAGTTGAGGGTGTGTCTATTAATGGTTGAATTGACATATGTATGATCTGAAACAGAATTAAACAAATACACATGGTGAGCATTAGAAACGTCAAGCCATTCAATGCTGGTGGAACATCGGGTGTGAGGTGACACAGTGGAGCAGTGGGCAGGTGGGCACCTGCTCAGAGAGACTTGTTTGTTCTGTTCATAACAGCTAACATCTAATGATTCCTCACTATGTGCCAGATGCTACCCTAAGCATTTTATTTTGTCTCAATCTTTCCACTGCCCTGTCCTATGGGGTAGGTACAATTTTATCATCCCCATTTTACAGATGAGTAAACTGAGGAGTGGTTTGGTTAAGCGGTGCCCACGTTCTCACAGTGAGCAACTAGATCTAGTGACTAGTCTAGACTGCCTCTAGACTCCATGCTCTTCCCTCCTTCCACCATGCCCCAGTGGCAGTGGGGACTTTACTAGCAGGGAAGCAAAAGATTGAATTACATACCAATACTCTGGGTACAAATGAAACATTTTAACAACACCACAGACTACGGATTAATTTAAAAGGAGCTGAAATAGGCAGAGCAGTCAGTGCCCAAGGAGCTGCTCTCTTCGAACAGAATGCACCACGAACTCAGAAGCAGCTTTCCTAAATGAGATTAGTCAGCAGGGACAATCTGCCCAACCTGGCCCGGAAATGGCTTTCAAACGTGTTACTTACTGATAGGGCCACTTTGATCTCAGCTAAATGCTAAGGGTGTCTCCCTATTTACCGATTTGGAATGCAGCCCTTCCTGGCTGACCATGCTTGAACTCTTCCAACCCAGGAAAGAGCAGTGGGGTCCACCCTGAGAAGGTGCTGGGCTCTGAAGTGATGCTTTTTGTGCCTGTTCGTGAATATTGGTTACAAAAAGGAGGAGAGTAAAGAATTTGTCTCTTTCTCTGCAGTAGTCTAGGGCAGAGGATGCTCAGATCGGTTCGTTCGTTCATTCATTCATTCACTGGGTAAATATTTATTAACTTCCTAACTTGTTGAAGCACTGTGATGGTAGGTGCGCAGGATGTGGTGGAGAGTGAAATCAGACAAATTCCTCAAGGAGTTTGCAGTTTAGTGAAGGAAAAGGACACCAATCAAAGAATCACTAACAGGGGCGCCAGGCTGGCTCAGCTGGTTAAGCAGCTGCCTTCAGCTCAGATGATGATCCCAGGGTCCTGGGATCAAGCCCAGCATCGGACTTCCTGCTCAGAGGGGAACCTGCTTCTCCCTCTCCCTCTGCCTGCTTGTGCTCTCTCTATCCCTGTCAAATAAATACATAGAATCTTAAAAAAAAATAAAAAAAGAAAAATTCCTTAAAAAAAAAAAGAATCACTACGAAGTGTGCAATTATAACTAGAGTGAAAGCTTTGAAGAAGTAGGCTGTAAAGAGAGGAAATCCCCTGCTCTAGGAAGCAGGAAAGCCTTCCCTGGGGCAGCGAGGATTCAGCAGAGATCTGAAAGGGAAAAGAGCTAATAGTGGGAGCATAAGATTCAGGAAGGTCCCTGAGGCAGGAAGAACGCTGCCTGGTCAAGGAATCAAAAGTGCCTAGTGTGGCTGGTTTGAGACCAGGCTGGGAAGGTCAGCCTAGCCCCGCCCCACGCGAAGCCTGGCAGAAAAAACTGGGGATTTGCTATTTTATGCCAAGAACAAAGGTGGGTCAATAAAATGTTGTCAGTGTTTGTGCTGCGGACTGTGTGACATGATTAGATCTGCATTATTCCAAAAACATCCCTACTGAAGGGAAATTGGATTGGAAGGAGGCAGGAGTTTACTTGGTCCTTCTCTTCCTGCATTGAAAGAACGTTTACTGCGTGCATACTGACGCTGTCCAATAGGAATGTAACATAAGCCACATTTATCATTTCGAATTTTCTAAAAGTCATGGTAAAGAAAGTAAAAAACAGTCCTAGTGAGATTAATTTTAATATATTTTACTTTGCCCTATATATACATATATAAGATTACCATCTCAGCACGTAATAATATAAGAAAAGCACTAGTGAAGTATTTTACATTCTTTTTTTCATACTTGGTCTTTGAAATCTGTGTATTTCACACAGCTCAATTTTCAACAAAATTTTCATTCAAAATACATCTGTATTTCGATTTCATAAAATTTACACTTGAAAAAAAAGTTTGCATACACAAGTTGTTCCAAACACACTTAAAAGTTTTCCAATAACTGAATCAACTACCAGTTTTTAAATTAAAATTCAGTAATATTAAAAATTCAGTTCCTCCATCACAGTTGCCACATTTCAAACTCTCAACAGCCGTATGTGGCTAGTGCTACATATTGGACAGAGCAGAAGGAACTTTTCCATAACTGCAGAAAGTGGTATTGGAAAATACCCATGTATCTGCGGGTGAGGCCCTGGGCATTCATCAGCATCCTTTTGGAAGACCTGATCTTTCAAAGGTGTTGACCATATCTAGAACATCTCCACTATTTCCTTTTCTGAAGGCTGAGCACATTCAGCAGGCTTTTGGTACTATTTTGGTTTCTCAGGAGGATTTTCCTGCTGGGAGGAAAATGAACTGACCTGCTGAACTAAGGATCCAGTCTACCTGGCTGTTACATTTCTGATTGAATGCTTGCCTTAGGATCCCTCCGAATAAGAATAAGCTGTCAACATCAAAGTACTAGCACTTTTGTGAGGCCCTATGCAGACTATAGTTCCTCACACTTCACGCCTGGCAGCACCTATCTGCGAAGAGCAAACATTGATTTTTCAGGTCTCATAATGATAATTACAAAATTCAACAAGCCACACCTCCAATGAGCCTCCTGCTGGCTCTTCTTCCCCAGGGGTCCCCAGTCACAGGGGGAGCTCCCACCAGAAGAGAGGGACCTAGGAGCAGATGTGTCATTGAGGTGTCTGGCCCAGCAGGCCCAGGCACCAGGCCCCCCAGCTGCCGGTCTGGTCTGCCGGGTGCCAGCCTTCTTCACATAGTACCCCCCCCTCCCACCCCGCCCAGCTCTCTCTCTTCTTTACTCCCCATTTGGCTCGAAACTGAGCAGGGCGATTTCTTTCTCTGTCACTCTAAGAATTATTGCAAATTTCTATGGAAACTAACTTTGCCCTTGCTCTCAACTGTGGCCAATGCATAACATTCACACCCGCCTTTGTCTTTTGCCACGACTTCCTCCCACCCCAATCCCATCTGATACTTTAACACAACAGATGTGAAAGAGCCCTATTCACTTTTCCATCAGAAATGTGAGCTCCTTGGGAGCAGGGACCAAACGTTATCTTCTTGTGTTTTAAAAAAAATTCTTTAAAATTCTCTACACAGCTTCTCATCCATTTTATTTAGTTACATGGGTGATTGTTGCTTCTTGTGTAATAATGGCTAATGTCAGCTGAGCATTAAATGGCAAGCACTTTACACAGATTCTCCCATTTAATTCTTATATCCATTCTATAGGGTAGATATTATTTTCATTGTTTTACGGATTAAGAAACCGAGGCTCAGGGAGGTTAAATAACTTATTTAAGATCACACATCCAGTAAGAGGCAGTCAGGAGCTAAAAGCAGTCCTAATTTAGAGTTAACTGCTCTGTGACACCACTTTCCTAGGACGTTTTGCTACTGTATCCTTTTATTAAGTCTCTGGTGAGTTTACACTTGGTCTAAGAGAGAAAGGTTAGACTCTGTCAAACACTTTTAGTGCCTCTTCATTTTAGCAATAAGGCCTCTAATGTGGCTAAGCATGACCCAGACTTGACCTATAGACATCAAGCCAGACGCCCCCAATCTGGAGCAAACGCCTGCCCGGTCTCCTCTAGGGCTCATCATCTGCGAGTTCAGTGTGGGCGGGACTATCAGTTCTCCCACCTGCTACACTCCCCAGGCCTCCACCCCTGACTTTTGGCACGAGAAAGGTTCAGCCTAATGGGAAGACAGGCTGTCCTCCCTTAGGGTAAAGTGCAGTTCTCCCATTCCATGACGGGCAAAAGTGGTACCTAGAAGGGCAATTATGCTCAAGGATACAGAACGAGTTAGTCCCCGTTCAGTTACTGGGTTTAGCTCACTGAACACAGTAATCTTCATCCCCAAAGCAGACAAACACAAACCAGCTCCTTACAAGGAAACACCAAGCCTTAGGTCTGAATCTTCAGAAAAGCCCAGAGAAAGCCCCAGAATAGGACTGCGGACCCAGGGACAGATTTCGGTCCTTGGTCCCGCCTCTGCCCCGCCCCCTCAGACTCACCTCCGTCCCACCTCGCGTCCGGGTTCTAGGCCCCGCCCCCTAGAGATCACAGCCAATCGGGGAACCGCGAGC
>LNAC01000020.1:3966788-4040010 GCA_002007465.1 Ailurus styani
CCCCCTCCTGCCGGCCGCGTCCCCGCCGGCAGTGACGTGCCCCGCCCCGCAGCCGCGGGATTCAAACTCCCGGAAGCGGCGCCAGTGCCGCAGGGTGTGACGGGGCGGACGCGAACGCCGGGCTTGGCCTCAGGGGCCGGCTGCCGGTGGGGAGGCGACAGCCGAGGGTGACGAGGGCGGCCAGGGCCCGCAACCCCAAGGCCAGATCCGACGGCGAGGGAGGCGGGATCAGCGGGCGGACGGCATCGGCTTGGACGCAATCCCTGCCCGCCCCGATATATGTCCCTTTTCCCTGGCGCTTGCCTGGCACCGGGTTGGGACCCTCGCGGTCATCGGCGTGTCGACCCTTCCTTTCAACTTTGCGGTGGGTATTATCATCCTCTTTCCCTTTTTTTGGCACGGAGAGGCCGAGCGACTTGGCCAGGGTCTTTCGTGAGAACATCATTTTGCCCATTAGCAAGCACGTCCGTGTCTATTCTACAAACATCTTCATTTTAGAGGGAAAAAAAAGTGCCTCATTTTGCAGATTTTCTTTGCCTCCCTGTTTTCACACACAGCTCCTATGTGAGAGTTTTTGTAAGTTTTTTTTAAAAGAAGACTTATTTTGAGAGAGAGGGAGAGCCCATGCACAAGAGGGAGGGGCAGAAGGAGAAGGAGAGAGACTCTTAAGCAGCCCTGCCAGCGTGGGGCCGACTTGGGGCTCCATCTCAGGACCCTGAGATCACCACCTGAGTTGAAACCACCGACTGCGCCAGCCAGGCGCCCCGTTTTTGTAAGATCTGCCTCCACCTGGGAAGAAGGTGGCCTGTAATCGATGCTTTGTGTAGGTTGTTGGATATCTAAGATCAGTTCAGCCAATCAATAAATATATATTGAGCAGCTGCTGTTAGGTGCTGTGAGTAACAAAAACAATTCAAGTTTCAGCCCCTGAAACAACTGTTGAATAAATTAAAAAAGCGGATGTAGGGTGGGAGTGAACAGCTGATTCCTAAGGCATATTAGCTTATACAGAGTGAAGGCTTCCTGAAGAAGGGCAGTGGGTCAAAGTTTGAACAGTATGAACTCTGTGAGTATCAGCCCGATGGAAATCGAAGAAACAGGGAAAGGAGGTTGGTAGGACTAAGTGGTGGCAAGCTGTGAGATTCCAGCAGGGTCTAGTCCAGAAGCTAGAAACGGGAGAGTCGTTCATTCATTGCAAGAGTTCTGGCCAGAGGTCAGGAAGCAAATGTCCATAGGTTCCTCCCAGTTCTGCTGACCTCTATAGTTCCACCATTCTGTGTTTCCGTGATTTGGTTGAAAAGTAGTTTTCTGTCTTATCATCCCAGTATACCACGTCAACAATGTGTTATTAACAGAACCATATAGGGAAGAACTTCCTGTGGCAGCGGGTTCTCAAGATACCGTAACCTTGCATTCGCTTTAATTGATTTACTAGTTATTTTAGTCTGTCACCTTGAATGGGCAAAAATCCAGTACTAACCTTTTGCTAGATGGTCTGTTCAACTCGGTTTACACAGCTCTAGTGTTTTCAGGCTCTCTGATTTCATACAGGATGACCCTGAAAGTCACTTTCACAGAGAGGCCTAGGTCTCCTCAATTTTTACCAGAATCACTTCTCACTGCTTTTCATTTTCTATATAGTGTTAACTTTACCACCTGAGAACGTTTACAACTTAAGAATTTGTGTCTTTGTTATTTCTTGTCTCCTTTACTAGATTGAAAGTTCTATTATGTAAGGGAACATGTCTCTTTTTCTTTTGTTTCTCTNTCTTTTTTTTTTTTTTTTTTTTGCTGGTTTATACCCAGCACCTATTATGCTGCCTGGTAAATCAGATTTTCCAATATTTTTTGAATGTATGAATGGTGTCGTATTCCTCTAAATTTCTCAGTCACCACCACTATTTTATCTCGTGATCCATAAGGTGGAAAATGCTTTTTTTTTTTTTTTTTTTTTAAAGATTTTTATTTATTTATTTGACACACAGAGAGAGATTACAAGTAGGCAGAGAGGCAGGCAGAGAGAGAGGAGAGAGGAGGAAGCAGGCTCCCTGCCGAGCAGAGAGCCCGACGTGGGCCTCGATCCCAGGACCCTGGGATCATGACCTGAGCCGAAGGCAGCGGCTTTAACCCACTGAGCCACCCAGGCGCCCTGGAAAATGCTTTTTAATCTCCCTAATTAAAGCTACTTTTATTATATTCACAGTATGTTTCACTATAGATTTCACTCCTAGAGTTAATATACACTTGTCCTAAACTGTTAACTAATACTGTTAGCAGATTCTAAGCTGCTTCTTACTTAATTCGGCCTCTTATTCTTAATTCTTGAATATTGTGCCTCTTTGTCCTGATCTTGGATTCTCTTCACTTTTGCTTACTGTACTCTCTCAGCTGACTATTTAAATAGATTTGAACTAGATCTGTCTTCTAAAACAGGACATATCATTATGTCAAGTAATGACATTTCAGTGCTTATGTTCTCAGAATTATATCATTTACCACTAGATTTTTACTCCTGGGTAAAATATGTCTTTGTGATCTATTTCATTCAGCTTCCATTTAATGGTTTGATCATTGATCCCTTTTTTTAAATGAAACTTTCTCACTGAAGTATGATACACATATAGAATCCTGCACCAAAAATAAGCATCCAAGTTGACATATTTAAAAAATGTTTTGTTTTAAGACCAGTATGGTTAACATACGATGTTATGTTTCAAGTGTACAATACAGTGATTCAACAATTTGGTACATCACTCAGTGTGCATCAAGATACGTTGACATATTTTTAAAAGGTGAATTCTTGCCATGTACCTACCACTCAGATTAAAAAATAAATATTGATACCAGCAAGCCAGAAGCCATTCCCAGTCCCTCTCCCATATCCCACTGGTTTGGCTATATCACTTCTATTGAGATAGAAATGTTCTTCTATTTAGCAAATAGGTTATTAGACCTTTTCAAGCCTGAGACTTGACCTTTTAAACTTAGACTAATAAAGTATAATTGTATTTTTATTTTTTATAGACAATTTCAGGTATGTCTTCCAGAAGTCCCAAAGGTTTAATTAAAGGTAAATGGGGATCAAAGCCTAGTAACTCCAAATCAGAAACTGCATTAGAAAAATTTAGGGGAGAAATTGCAGCCTTGAAAACATCAGTGGATGAAATCACAAGCGGAAAAGGAAAGTTGACTGATAGACACAGACTTTTGGAGGTGAGTGGCCTTAAAAAACTTTTTAAATTGTTATAAGCTTTACTGTAGGAAGTAAGAAAGTATTTTCCCAATAATGATGTAATTTAGTTTTTCTGCTCATTCACTAAATGTAAAAAATCAAATTTAATAATTTCAAAGTATTCAATGAAGTTCAGATTTTAATGTGAGTGCTTAAAACCTATTTTATCATATATACTGGCTGCTTTCCAAGTAATCTTTGTTTTCAGATTTTTTAAGGTAAAATCATATATTGTTAAACTATATGTTATATATGTTAAATTAACATATATCGTTAAACTATATACTGTTAAGCTATATTTCAGATTCTCTAATTTACAATGTGTTATGGCATAATCAAGCAGGAACTTATTAGATTTAAAATTTTAATCATTAATTTTATTTTGCAGAAGCTCTGTTACTGTTCATAGTTAGAAAATAAATGACCTGTATTAAATAGTCTCATTGGATTTCTTTAAATTCTTTTTATAGGCACATTATAAAACCGAATGATTTATTATTTTTTTTAACAACATATATTGAGGTAACTACTTTTTCAAGCATTGAAAAATGATCTGTCAAAATAAAGATTATTTTGCAGTCTGGTGATGGAATCTAGTAACTCTAGTAGCTCTCTCTAGAGAGCTTTCTTTCCAGTTCTTTCCCCTTTTAAGAAGCAATGGTTGTCAAAACTTTGTTCCTTTATAATCAATTAAAATTAAACTTCCTCTAATTTCTACCCATTTGTTCTAATTTAGAAAAACTAAATTACATCATTATTGGGAAAGCTTTTGTCTAATTGCGTAGCACAAGTCTATTTTTTGTCTGTATGACAACTTTTCAGGTATTTGAGGAAATCTTGCTTTCTCTTACTTTTCTGTAGACCAACCCCATATTCTTCAGAGTTTCTAACTTCTTGATATCTTGGTTACTTTCCTGAACACTTTGTGATGTGTTCATATTCCTTCTGAATTTTGCACCCAGTATTGTGCACAGTGGCAACCACGAGTTGAAACTGCACTACTATTTGCAGTAATTTAGATGCTATATGCTCCAAAAGGCTAAAATTGCATGGGCTTTTTCTTTTTTTAAATTATACTATACTACCGCCTTACCTTAGGCTGAAGGCAACTAAAATCCCCTCATCATTTTCACAGGGTCATCTAACTCAAAGTTTCCCCACTTTATATTTGAACACTGCTTCTCCCTTCCACTCCCAAGCGAGTTTGGAGTTTTATGTTGTTTTTACCACATTAGCACGTGAAGTCGTTCTGTTAACTTGTTATTGGCTCTCCAGAGGTGCTTTCTCCCTTCTGTCCCACAGCAGCTTAACGAGCATGCCTTCTTTTCCTTTTAAATCCTTGAAAATGTGAACCGTCCTTTGAAGATCATCTTTTACATTTGATACCAAATCATTTGTTAACAAAACCAAGTTAATAAATGCATTTTCATCCAGTTGTAACATTCTGTAATTTTTAAGTTCTGTTGCTTCAAGTTCCTTAATGAGCATGTATCTCTTGTATGACTACTTTTAGCCTTTAAGATGATTAAAACTGGTGTGATGGAAGGATGATTGTCAGAGACTCATGTGAGAGCCAGCTTTTCTTAGCTTTCTCTGACCACTCTTGACAGAGTTGGTTTCTCCTTTCTGTGTCTGTGTCCCGTTTATTTTATATATCCCTTAACTATAGCACTTACCACACTGCATTAATGTGTTGGTTTACTTCTTAATGAGGTCTCTGAGCAGAGGACCTTGGCTTCATTTTCTTTTTGGCCCTGGTGTCTAGTATAATGCTGACTTGATGTATAATAAACCCTTTGTAAATGCTTGTTGTATGCTGTTTATTTTCATGTTTGACCTGGCTTTGTGCTAAGATTTTTCTTAGTTTATATCTAGAAAATTCGAGTCCTGGAAGCTGAGAGGGAAAAGAATGCTTATCACCTCACAGAGAAAGACAAAGAAATACAGCGCCTCAGAGAGCAGCTGAAAGCCAGGTACAGCAATACTGCATTGCTTGAACAGCTGGAGGAGAAAACAAAGGAGGGCGAGAGGAGGGAACAGCTGTTGAAATCCTTGTCTGAAGAGACAGATGTACTGAAAAAACAGTTGTCTGCTACAACTGCAAGGCTTGCTGAACTTGAAAGCAAAGCCAGCACACTTCGCTTATCACAGGTACTCATTTCTTTAAACCCAGATTTTTTTCCTTTCTGATACAGGTCGTAATTCTTGTGAAGAATGGTTTTATTAAAATACACTTATCGAGTGTTGAAGCGAGTGATGAATCAGGATAGTATACTAACAGGTTATTTTTTATTTATAGCCTGGTACGCTCTCCATAAGCAAAAATAGGAAATAGGGCTCCCTCCACTCCCCAGACCATTGTTTTGCACAAGAGAATATTCAGAATACAGAATCTACTGTGTATCTACAACATCTAAGAAGGTTCTCCTCAGCATTTATTCTTGTAGTTTCTATCATGAAGACAATAGGCTTCATTTTGTTGTTGTTTTCAAATTTGAGATACACAATTACAATATCAAGAATGCTTTTTTGAGCTACAAGAGCTTTTGGTCCCCCTCTTTTGTTTTAGTGTAGCAGAAAGAACAAAGCTTTTGTCAGTAGGATTTCAGATTTTGGTTCTGCTACTTGCTAATTGTGTGACTGAACAAATTTCTTAAACTTTCTAGCCTTTTAGACAATGCTAGAATTCACCAGACCCTTCTTCTAAACTTCAGTTTACACATTGGTAATATCAGGATAAGAATACTGGAGATTAAAATAGGTGAAGGAGATAAAGAGGTACAAAAAAAAAAAAAGAAAAGAAAAAGGAAACAATACTGGAGATCAAATGTTATAATGTATGTAAATCCTCTTGCATAGTGCTTGGCTTTAAGTGCTCAGTAAATGGTTTCTTGTTGATCAGATCTTTGATTCTTCTGTAATTTTGAATATTTGGATAATGTTAACACTGCAACTATTAATACCACCTATAGAAAAAAATCTGTAGCTTTCAGATATACTATCTCAATGTTATTAAAGGTCTTGGCACTGTCTCTCCCACTTAGAGGAGTCAGAGTGATAGGATCAATACATTTATATGTATTCTCACTGACGGGCAGTTGAATATTTTTACAGGTGAATTCAAAGAGATTAAGTTTTTCTAGAGAATTTTCACACAGCTAAATTCATGAAAATTATGGATTCAAAGTGGTTGCCTAAAATTTTCCTTAAAGCTTAAGGATTAGTTTCTCCACTTTTGAATATGGAAATGCAAACCCTGGTAGAAATGATAACTTTTAAAAATGTATTCTTATAATAATTGGGGGCTATCCACTATTAATTTCTGTATTAGTCGGCCTATTTTATTGCTGTAACAACCAACCTCCAAATTTCATGGTCTTATACAACAAATGTTCCTTTCCCCCTCATGTCACAGTCTAGTGCTGGTGGGAGTTTTTGCTCTGCAGAGTCACTCAGATCCAGCTTCCTCCCTTTCAGTGGCTCCCTTGTCCTTGCGCCAGGTCCTCTGTGTACAGCTGTAAGCTAGAGAGAGCGTGTGGAGCGTGAGGGCAGAGTCTGAGGGCCATGCCTAGCGTTGGCATATTTCACTTCTGCCCACATTTCACTGGACAGAATTCAGTCTCGTGGTCTCCCTAACTGCAGGGAAGGCTGGGAAATACAGTCCGCGGTGTGCCCAGGGGAAAAGGGAGACGGTTTGGTGAATTGCCTCTGTCCTAGTTTTTACCAAGAGGACTAAATCAAGAGGGAGAAAGGGCTACTAGGTGAGCGTCTGGAGTACCTTTGGAGAAAAATACTTTATGATTTGTTGCCAGTGTTCACACAAGTCTGTTTCTTTAAAGCTATTAGAAGACCAAAATATAGCTTATTATGAGTTTTGTTGGTTAGTCTTGATACCTATCCATCCAACCATCCAGCCTCTCTTTCCTCTATGTGAAAATTAAAAAAAAAAGAGAGAAATTATGTTTTGAGTTCTATATAATCTGTATGAGCTAATATTAATTAACACCACTAATACAAACATAATTCTAGAAGACAACTTTTATCTTTTGTTTGACAATCGAATATTTTCCAGATTTCACTGTAAGTAGCCTGACTGTTTTGTCTATTCTTGGTGAGAACCGCTGGGCAATTCTTATGCACTGAGGTTATGCTAGTGACCCAGACAACCTCAGAAGTCAAATTAGGTATGAAATCGGCTGAGGAGGTTTCTAGGAGATCTTCATTCTCCTTTGGTACCCGTCATCTGACATGATGGTTCATCAGCATATACTAGATCTGGATTTTGAGATGTCCTTGAGATGTCCTTCTCCTTTGAGAAGTTTACTGTGTTATAGAACCAGATATAAACTTCTCTTGTTAAATTTATGATATTAACTAATATTGGTTTATTTCAGACTGTGGCTACAAACTGCTTCAACTCATCAGTGAATGATATTCAAGAAATGGAAATACAGCTGAAAGATGTAAGCTCATTTTCTTTTATTTTTATTTATTTTTTTAAAGGTTTTATTATTTGAGAGAGAGAGAGAGAGAGAGAGCAAGCATGAGGAGAGCAGAGGGAGAGGGACAGGCAGACTCCATGCTCAGCACGGAGCCTGATCTGGGGCTTGATCTCATGACCCTGCGATCATGACCTGAGCCACCCAGGCACCCCTCGTTTTCCTCTTATTAAGCTATGGGAAGAGGGGATTAATTCATTCATTCTTAAATTTCATGGAAATTGACAGAGTTGATGCTGTGACTTGAAAACAGTCTATTGAGGGGATGGAGAACTGAATGGTTTGAGATTATCTCTCTAGGTTACTACCTGTAAGTCTCTTTCTAGGCATTCAAGAGGGCCAGTTCCTCTAGTCATGGTCTCGTTAGGTGAGAAAGCCCTAGAAATCACCCAAATAGTTCAATAACGTTCCTTCTTCACCTAAATCTTACTGTATTATTATGATGTATTTTAATTTATAATTTCTTCTCTTTTTTTTAATCGCAAGTACGCAAGATGTACTCATTCATTTGAAATTCTTCCCTTGGAACCAGGATTTGTTTTCAAAAAGAAAACATGTTCTTTATATACTCAGTACTTCTTTTCTATAGAGTTTGGTATGAAGTTATTCTAGATATTTGGTAAGGCTATATTATTTCAAACTTATGTCTTAAATAGATTGATGTGTTTCATTGAGAATTGAATAAATTGGGGACATAGGACTACTATTCACAGTGTATTTTTTCAAGTTTTAGTATCAGATATACAAAGTATAAAACTCTTGAGTTAATTATTAGGACAGTAGGCAGGTATTTTGATTCCAGAAATATTACTGGCAGGTCTACCCTGCTCTAAGTTGCTCTTAAGATTCCTGTTTTATTTCATCTAGCAAGTGTACCTTGAGGTCTATTTGATCTTCAAAAGAATTTAAACCTGTTGAGTGTCTGTATAGTGGGGTACTATAGCAACCTTATCAAAGTAATTCACCTGCAGGTAACTAAGATAAAGAAGAAACATAATTTTTAAAGAGCTTTCAAAAGAAGTTCTTTGTGGGGTTCCTGGGTGCATCTGCCTTTGGCTCAGGTCATGATCCAGGGTCCTGGGATCCAGCCTAGCATTGGGCTCCCTGCTCAGTGGGAAGCCTGCTTCTCCCTCTCCCACTCCCCCTGCTTGTGTTCCCTCTCTCGCTGTGTCTCTCTCTGTCAAATAAATAAATAAAATCTTAAAAAAAAAAAAAAATGAAAAGAAGTTCTTTGTGCTGTATGTTACACTGAACTTTATTATTCTGTGTGTATCAGTGCCTACCAGATGCATGTATCTAGGAATAAATCTACACACCTTCTGCTTTCCCCTTTATTTACTCCAACCATGCAAGCTTTCTAGCTTTTCCTTCAATACACTGCCTTTTCTTTTGGTTCCTTCTGCCTGCAACCCACTCTGATCCCCCCAGATATCTTCATGACCCGCTTCCTCACTTCATCCTGTAATACTCAATTGTCACTTTCTTGGGTGGGAGGAGTGGGGGGAGTGGGGCCTGGGGCCAGAGGGTTGCCTAGCCACCTTTTCTAAAATTAGAGCTCCCAGACAATTCCTGTTACCTTTTCCTGCTTTTGTAACTTCTCCCCTCATCACATATTACTGTTAAACTTACTTGCTCATTTATTTTATTTATTATATGAGTCTTACATTGGTATATGTTTAATGAGGGAAGGATATCTGTGGGGTTTTTTTTTTCACTGCTATATACCCAGTGTCTAGAACATTTGAATTTTACTAGTACCTGAAAATAAGTGCTATTGTCTGAAACTTATATATAATTTTAGGTTTCTCAGCAACAATTGCTTCAAATATCAGTTAAAGTTATTTTTTTTAAAGATTTTATTTATTTATTTGACATACAGAGAGAGAGATTACAAGTAGGCAGAGAGGCAGGCAGAGAGAGAGGAGGAAGCAGGCTCCCTGCTGAGCAGGGAGCCCGATGTGGGGCTCAATCCCAGGACCCTGAGATCATGACCTGAGCCGAAGGCAGAGGCTTTAGCCCACTGAGCCACCCAGGCGCCCTAAAGTTATTTTTAGATAATGACAATTCTTTGTATGAAAGTAACTTTGAAATGTTACCCATGTATACCCAAGCTTTTTGTTCTGTCTTACCTTCCCAGCTTACTTAAGGATCACATTTTGCTCCTCTGCTCTGTTTACTTTAGAAAGGCTTTTAGATAAGTGAAGTAAAATTTAACCCAATTCACCTTCAAATGGTCTAGACTGAGTCGGGCTTCCCAAGACTCACACATGCCTATGAGACTAAGGGATCTTCATCAAATGCAGATTCTGATTTCATTGGTCAGGGTGGGGCCTGAGATTCTGTATTTCCAATAAGCTCCCAGCTGGTGCTGTATTAACTTACACATTTGAAGAGCAAGAGATGGTTTAGGTGTGGTTGTCTGTGAGCCTAGGAGAAGACAAGGGAGCAGGAAGAGCAGACTGTCACCCCACTGAGCACAGTCGCTGCCCCATGATCCTGCTTTGGGAGCTCAGCTGTTCCAGGCCCTTCCTCCAAGCTCCCACAAAGCTGCCTGGAGCACTTTGCCACCTATTTTAAGAATCAGTATTTGCTATGCTAAAATGAGCTCTAAAACCCCATGTTTACCTTTCTTAAGGCCTAGCTGTATCATTCCTCAGCTACCATTTAGGTCTGACTGACATTTTGAAATAATGACATGGAATTGGTACTGTAAACACTGTACAGTGTCATTAACTTGCAAATCAGATAGGCTGAGAGGCAGTTGAAATAGGCATTTCCTGCTCTTAATTTTAAAAAAATCTGATTTTTAAACAGAATTTAGGGAAGATAATTATTATTAATTTTTTATTTGGAAAAAATTCAAATTCATAGAAAAGTTGTAAGAATGAAGATGGTACGTAGAATACCCATATACTCTTTACTAAAATTCAAACATTGTTAACATTTTGCTCCATTTTATACCTCTCTTTCAGTCCTCACCCTACCCCCCCCAACACATAATATTTTTTTTCTGAACCATTTGAGAGTGAGTTGCATATATTACGGCCCTTTAAACTTATATACTTCAGGGGCACCTGGGTGGCTCAGTGGGTTAAGGCCTCTGCCTTCGGCTCAGGTCATGATCTCAGGGTCCTGGGATTGAGCCCCACATCAGGGAGCCGGCTTCCTCCTCTCTCTCTGCCTGCCTCTCTGCCTACTTGTAATCTCTCTCTGTCAAATAAATAAATAAAATCTTAAAAAAAAACACCTATATACTTCAGTATATATTCCTCAGAATGAAATGTTCTCTTATGTGACTAGAGTACAGAGAGCAACTTTATTTTTTTTTTAAAGATTTTATTTATCTGAGGGAGAGAGAGCACAAGTCGGCGTAGGAGCAGAGGGAGAAGCACTGGGGAGGGAGCTTGATCCTGAGATCACGACCTGAGCTGAAGCCAGACGCTTAACCAACGGAGCCACCCAGGTGCCCCCAGACAGCAACTTTAAAAAATTTAACATGGACGCTATACCTCTATGTAACCTACCATCCATATTCTAGTTTCATCAATTTTGCCCACTTCTGTTCCATAATTTTATTGATCACTTGAGTGGAAACGTTAAATGCATGCCTAACAGATATGGAGAGGGCACAAAGCTACAAGAGATAATAATGCAATGATGACTCTAAGAATGTAAAACTAATATCAGCATTTTTTGATGGCCATCAAATCCATTTATTATTGATACTATTTAGAGAAGAAAGCAAAGGCAGAAGTGAGAAGAGGCCTGGAGGAAGAAATGTTGACTACTTTACTGAAGTAACATCGCCATCACCCGGCCTTTCAGTATATTGCACCTCAAATCTTCAACCATCCATAGTCCTGTTTTTTATACTTAAGTAATGTATGGACAGGTTCATTTAAAAGAAGAAAATTTCATTAGCATCCAATGTTGACTTGAATTATTTATATTGAAATGTTTCTTAAAGATGGACAAATTTGAAATTCGATATAAAAGTAGGTATCTTTAGCATCTAACACATATAATTTATAAATATTTGGATATGTGCATGCTTTCTGAGTCCTACAACAATACCCCTTTTGTCAGCTACATTTGAGACTATAATACAGAGCGGATGTACATTATCTACACTTTACAAATGAACCCTTAAGCTCTGCGAGGAGGACTCCTGTTATAACTGCCTGACGGGTGCAGAGACAGAAGTGCAAGGCCAAGTGACTGGAGGGCCCTGGACTGAGTCTTTGATTCTAGAGGCTGCCTCTGTCTCTCTAATCTGTTCCTTAGTTCTACAGAAGACAGACACGGAAAATTCTTTAAGCCCCATGCCTAGATGCTCATGAGTTTGTACGATGCTCATAGAAAGAGCCCACCAAAGGTTAGAGGAACTCTCTAGACTTAAGAGTTTTTGTATAGACAGATCTTTTCAGACTTGAAGCTCAGCCATTTTTATCTTAAACAGATAGAAAATCTTACCCTGAAAGAAGATGCCTTGATACATAACTGAAAATGTCCAGTATGTTCCTTACCACTTTTCCCACCTCACTCCTTAGGGTGAGATGCCAGCCTGCGGGGGCGGGAAGTCCCTCCTTTTTCAGTACATTTACAATAAATGCAGGATGATTCAAAAAGAATTGAGCACTTTTGAAAGTGTATTCCAGTATGTATGTTTTTACTTCAGTTGGCTTTGACTAGGCAAATTTTTTGTCAAGAACTTTACGTTTGTACCAACTTTTTTTGGCACCTCCGAAGGATATAAAATTAATACGTCTTGGCTGCCACTTCCACCATTGACGATAATAGATTCCAACGGGTCTGGGATGAATTAAGGCACAAGGGCTACATATGAGGCACTTGTTAAAATCATAGAAATAGCTATGATAGTTCTGTTACAAAGGGGTTTGAAATTCATTTTCAAATATTCCTTAGTTTATGAGTAGTAGCTTTTTGAGAGTGTTTGATTCTTTTTGAATCATTCTAAAAGGATTGTTCTACTGTGTATAAGGAACTTCTAGATTCTCCCATGCCGTTTCCTCCCTTCCTGAATACTCTCACACTTCAGTTTGGGTCTAGAGACCTGCATGGGTGCTTGCTGGTTCTGGCGACCACTGTTTCTCCAACTCCCTGTGGTCACCATCATTCAAGTTTATCAAGCAGCTCCTTGTTGTGGAAACATCAAACACATGAATGGAGCGATACAAATTCTAAACAAGACTGGTCCCAGCTGTCCAGGGGCTTATGATCTAGTTCAGATAAGAATTACCATCAGGACACAATCAAGGTCATGAGTGTAAGATACCAAATAGATTGAATGGACATTAAAGTCAGTGTTGGTTTACAAGGAGAGGGAGCTTGGTGAGAGCACTTATGGTGAGGGGCCTTGAAAGACAAGTTTGGATGCACTGGAACTTAAAAAAAAGGTGGGATTTAAGTGCGCAGGTGATCTAGGGAGGAGTCCTAGGGCATTCTGGACACAGAGGGTGTGTATAGTTGTGTGGACAGAAAGGTGGCAGTGGAGGCCAGAAATGAATAGCCAGGCTGTAACCTGAAGAGATGGGAAGAGGCAGACTGGACCATTAATGTTAGCCTAAGGGAACATAGCTTCAGTTTTAACAAGTGGTGTCATGAAGCTTTCAAAAATTCTGCTACTAATATAATTAAAACGATTTAGCACTTTGGGGGAACAAGGGACAGGTTAAACTGAACTTATTAAGAGTAGTTATTTCCCCTCCAAAATAGAGTGATCATTGTATTAATTAACCAAAAGATTTGGTGCTAGCCTGTGTCTCCTCTTACTCTCGTAACGGGGAAATCACTTCCGACTGAGGATCTCTGTTGCTGAGCAAAAAACGGAGACATTTCTTTCCTTTTTCTTTTAATCCAAAAACAGGATTTACCAAGATCCAACATTGAATCCTTGCTCAAGTAGGCTTCCCTGTGGGGGCAGACAGGTCACAGCACGGGCCCCAGGGGCCAGGGGCTCAGCACAAAGGAGCCTGGCTTTCGTGAAGGGGTATTCACATCACTACATGGGCCTCCTTCTGGGACATTTCGTAACATTTCACACGTGTGACATCAAGCTTAGATGTTCTGGCCTCTCTACACAAATGGTCATTGAGACTTACTTCCCCAGCCTCTCAGGAACAAAGAACGAGAAAGGGACAGTCCCATCTCCTTAGACTAAACTTCCAGGTTAGGAAGGAGAGAAGAGTTATAATCTCATTGCCGTGGTGATGCTGTTTAAGAATTTCTAGGCTTTTCCTCCCAGCACCACCAGCCAATTGTCTCTTTTGCTAGCTTTCAACTTGAATCTGTGCCCCACTTTCAGTAACAAAACTGGGGTGGGGAAGGTGGGGGAGGGTAGTGTGTGATTGCTGGAGATACTGGGCTGGCCCGGCAGACCCCTTTCGCTTTTGCCTTTCACTAAATTTCCCAGGATCAAGTTGTTAAGAACAGTGAGAGCTAGAATCAGAAGATACATGAATTTGTCTTGGTTGATAATAATATGCCACTTCATGAATCTACCTGCCCTTGTCCCTATATGTCACCTTGTCTTATCCACTAAAGTTAACATAGTTTCTTCTGTGAGGATTTGCCAGTGTCTTGCCACAGATCGGGTGGCCCCACGTTTTCAAACTCAGGCTGGGTGGCCAGGTAAGCCGATCAGAGCATGCCTAGATTCTTGAGGGAACGATTCAACCAAAATGAAAAACCGATGTTAGCAGTAACAGTAAAGTGAATCAGTTTCCCTGTTACCAGTTAACTTAAACAGACACTGCCTACTTTATTAATATTATCCTATCATCCCAGTGAGTTCTGGAGTACATCTTATTCACAAAGCCAGGAATCCTCCCAGAAAACCATAGTCTGCCACTTCATGGAATTTACTATTTGAAAAACATAGTAACCACGGATAAAAAGCTAAATATGTTTGGTAAAATAATTTGTTTGGTAAAATAATTTTTAAAAATATGTAGCCACATATTTGTATATGTATATAACAACTGAGTTCATAAGCCCCCATGCAAACCAAGTGAGTGATTGCAGTGTAGGATTTTTACTTGCGTTGGAAGAGATGTAAAGGACGAGAATTGGTGATAAAGAGCCGATAAAAAACAGCTCTCTAAGTGTGGTTCTCTGAGAAGCAGCCACGAGATGAAGTTCACAGGTCAGGTTACTGGACAGCAGCCTCTGTGAAGGGGAAGGAAGGCGGCCGGATGGGGCGGGGGACGCCAGCAGACCAGGCTGCAAGTCCGACTGTGTCTCTGTCCGCGTGGGGAGCTCCTGAGCAGAGTCGTGTGTAGGTGGACGTCTCTGGAGCAGGGCGCGTCCACCTCGGCCACAGCGGTGTTCTAGTTTACGCAGAAAGACATGGACAGACGCAAAGCAAGTTGTGTATAGGAGACAGCAGACAAATGAATGTGACCCCAGGGAAGCATGGCTTCACCATGGTGTTAGGTGCAAAGGAGCCTGACGTCACACTGGATCTCCAGGCTGCGAGAGTTCTACCGTATGACCCACGAGAATTTCTTTGTACTTAGAAAGGCTACATCACTGGAGCTCTCTTATCCATTTTAAGGTTTTGGTTTTTTATCTTGTTAAAGATTTGTTTTCATTTTCATTTTGAGGCTCTGGAGAAAAATCAGCAGTGGCTTGTGTATGATCAGCAGCGGGAGGCCTATGTAAAAGGACTCTTAGCCAAGATCTTCGAGTTGGAACAGAAATCAGAAACAGCTGCTCATTCACTCCCACAGCAGACAAAAAAGGCTGAATCAGAAGGTACTGGTATAGAAATGTTCTTTTGGGGTAGGCCTGCCTGACATTTTCCAAAAGGAGAGATTCGTCAAATTTAGATTTTTGTAAATGTGTTAGAAAGTGAATTAGTCAAGTCTTAGAACTCTGAAGTAAGAAAGACCACGTTAGCAAGTCTGTTTTCTCATTGTTTTCTGAAGGGGACAGAGGCACAGGGTAGCAAATCTCTGGCAGTTCTGAAGGCACATGAAATTTTCTCCTTCGTGCACTTCCTTCCCCACCTTCAAGGTCTTCTCCAACTTCATTTCTCCTGGAGTTGGCCTTGTCACTGATTATCTTTTTACTCTGCTTCCTTTCACACATTCATGTCACTCTCAGGAGAAAGAACACATCTTACAGCGGATTCTTCAGTCTTTTGAATCTCCCACAGAATTGAAATGAAGGCTTCTAGGGAGAATGCAGTCTTTTTGCCAAGTGCTTTATAGCTTCCCTTGCACTGAGTTTCACAAGAACCCTAAGAGGTGGGGCAAGAGGTGTCATTATTCTCATGTTACAGATGGGGAAATAGGTTCAGCAGTTCTAGATGATGAGCTAAGAAGAGAAACCCCCATGCAAAGCACTTGTTAAAAGACTGACAGCCCTAATGGAACTGAAGCTTTGAATTTTGGATTACGTAAACAGAAGGCTAAAGAAAGCCAGGCAAGGCTCCTAATCTTGGAGCTTCACATTTGAATATTTAAAATGAAGTTAATGGTAAAAAAGAAAATACAAAAAGAATTGGGGACAAAATTACTTTATTGTAATGCCATTGTAAGAATATTACACATGGGGGTGCCTGGGTGGCTCAGTTGTTAAGCATCTGCCTTTGGCTCAGATCATGATCCCAGGGTTCTGGGATCAAGCCCCTCATCGGGCTCCCTGCTCAGCAGGAAGCCTGCTTCTCCCTCTGTCTGCTGCTCCCCCTGCTTGTGTTCCCTCTCTCACTGTGTCCCTCTCTGTCAAATAAATCAATAAAATCTTAAAAAAAAAAAGATTACACATAAAAGTAAGATTTTAGTGGTGGGCTAAGACTAATTTCTTTCGCGATATACTGTTCTCTGTGTGTGTGTTTTATCAAAGTAATATAAGCTCTTATTAAAGTAATCTAATAGTAGTATAGAAGGGCCAACCCCTCCCTTCCCTTCCTATCCCAGTTGCTCTTTCTACTCCCATCAGGGCAGCTGCTTTTAACATTTTTGTTTTTAATCTTGGTAATTATATATATGAATAATGAGCTTATATCTCCATTTGTTGATTTATCTTCTTTAGACATTACTTTCCCTTCCCATAGAATAGCTATATTAGAGTTTCCAGTTCTATTTATTAGGTTAACTTCAAATAATGTACCCGAACTCTTTCATCAAATATCAACCCTATCTCCTAACTCTTCATTTTGTAAGATCTTATTTATAGAAATGTGTGTAGTTTTAACTTCTCAGGAATATTATCGATTATATAAAGTGTGTTGTGCCCCAATGTATTTGTCAAAGGTTATCTTCAAGAAGAAAAGCAAAAATATTACAACCATCTCTTGGCAAATGCAAAAAAAGATCTTGAGGTTGAACGACAGACCATAACTCAGTTGAGTTTTGAACTTAGTGAGTTTCGAAGAAAATATGAAGAAACCCAAAAAGAAGTTCAAGATTTAAATCAACTGTTGTGTTCACAAAGAAAGGCAGATGTACAACATCTGGAAGACAATAGGCATGAAACAGAGAAAATACAAAAGCTCAAGGAAGAGAATGATATTGCTAGGGAAAAACTTGAAGAAGAGAAGAAGAGATCTGAAGAGCTCTTATCTCAGGTGAGCCTAAGTAAGACTTTCCATGATCCCAAATTCAAAATTGTCATGGTACTTGACAGTGTGAGGGACTATTTTAACCACTAGGGAATCAGCAAGGAACAAAACAAGTTCCTGCCCTGCATGGGATTCTTCTTTAGAATGGAAATAGACCATAAGCAAATACCTAAATAACCAAATAAATTCAATAATATAAAGCAGGGCAACATGACCGGGAGAAAGTGGGGGCCAGAGATGATACTTGGACAAATGCCTTTTGGCAAGAAGAAACCAGTCAGGTGAGTGACTAGGAATTCCCTCCTGTACACAGAGGCTCTCCGTGAGGAGGAGGCAGGGGTGTATGAGAAGCCAGAAGGTGTGAAGCAAAGAGGAGAATCAGTGCTGGTTCCCAGGCGGCCCCTTGATCATGATGCTAGTGTCCTCAAGTGAATTCACGCAGTACCTTCCACGTTCTCCTTACACTCACCACCTTCTGCCAGGATGTCTGTGTCAGTGACAGTGGAGTTACTAAATTTGGATGATTAGAATTGCGTACTACTTCAGCAGAAACCATTAATTTGAATTTTGCTGGGCAGCATAGAATAATGGAAAAAGCATTATTTGGGGTCCATACCTGGTCTGTAGTTCAGGATGTGTGGCCTTGGGAAAAATCAGCTACCTTCTCTGACTTGATGTGTCACATTAGTCACAACAATCTCTTTTTGCTTCCTGGGACTTTTATGAAGGTCAGCTGGGAGAATGTGAAAGTGCTTCATAAAGTCAAAGGCTGGGTAGATGTTCGTTTTTGCTACTATTAGAATAGGAAGTAATTTTTAAGCTTCATCCAAAAGTTGAGAGAGGGATTAAAAAACAGTTTGTAATATTTGCCTTCTCAGTCTTTACCACCCTGGCTTCTGCCTACTGGCGTGAGCAGTGATATTTACAAAAGATGAAGCAGAAATGGTCAGGAATTTTATTCCACCTCTGCGGGCAAGGAGGGCAAGGCACTGCCAGCTTTGTTATCCTACTCAGAAATACTAGTGGATGTTAGAACTTCCAGGGATGTGGGTGTGTGCACTGCAGAGTTGGGTGCTATTCCGTGCAATCTGTGCCCCAGGGAACTCTCAGCCAGGGTGGGACTGCTCAGCTGCTTGCATAGATAGCCATCAGAGAGGCCCGCTGCAGTGACTCAGCCCGGTGAGCAGGTGTGGTCCCCGATGGAGATGGGAGATTTGTGAGCCTCTCCGGCATCCCAGCTCAGGCAATAAAAGATCAGATATGACAGTGTTGGCTCTGTTTACATCTGACAGGTCCAGTTTCTTTACACATCTCTGCTAAAGCACCAAGAGGAACAAACAAGGGTAGCTCTGTTGGAACAACAGGTACTTATTGGGGTTGCTGCTATATTTGACTGAACTTGTTAGGAAATGGGATGTTTCCTCACATTTACACTGTTCTGTGAAGAACCATTTGAAAGTCACGAATTTTTTTTTTTTTTTTTGAGTGGAACCAATTGAGCATGAGGTAGGAAGTAGGGGCAAAGGCAGAGGGAGAGAATCTTTTTTTTTTTAATTTTTTTTTTTAAGTCAAGTTTTCTTTTTGTTTTGTTTCTTTAAGATTTTATTTATTTATTTGACAGAGAGAGACACAGTGAGAGAGGGGACACCAGCAGGGGGAGTGGGAGAGGGAGAAGTAGGCTTCCCACAGATCAGGGAGCCCGATGTGGGGCTCGATCCCAGGACCCTGGGATCATGACGTGAGCCGAAGGCAGATGCTCAATGACTGAGCCACCCAGGCGCCCGGGAGAGAGAGAATCTTAAGCGGGCTCCATGCCCATGCACCATGCGGGGCTCAATCTCACAAACCTGAGATCATGACCGGAGCCAAAGTCAAGAGCTAGATGCTTAACCAACTGAGCCAGCCAGGTGCCCCTGAAAGATGTTTTTAATAAACTTTAACAACAGCAAAAAATTAAGTGACTATCTGTCTGATAGTCATATATTCCTGTTTTTTTTTTTAAGATTTTATTTATTTATTTGACACAGAGAGGGAGATCGCAAGTAGGCTGAGAGGCAGGCAGAAAGAGAGGAGGAAGCAGGCTCCCTGCCAAGCAGACAGCCCAATGCGGGCATCGATCCCAGGACCCTGAGGTCATGACCTGAGCTGAAGGCAGAGGCTTTAACCCACTGAGCCACCCAGGCGGCCCATATATTCCTGTCTTTAAGCTAAACCAGATTCGCTGAGCTGGGGTGGCAATTGTTTTGACAGTTGTTGTTGGCCTGGGCCAATTTTATTCTTCCCCGCATGGCTTCTCTAGTCCCTACTCTAGCCTAGCAGGATCTCCCCAAGAGGGCTACCTCATAACTTCCAGTAGAACTCAGAGAGGTACCATTTATTCTCAGACCAGAGACCAGAGGTTTTCAATGTACTCCAAACCAGGGAACAGCCCTCGCTGTCCCTTCTTCCCCTTCCCCACAAAAGGGGGGTGGGGAGGGAGCAATTCCAACCAGCAACTTCTTAAGCTCCTCCTCACTTATGTATACTTCAAGCATTGGCTTTGCTCCTTGGATAAACCAAAGCCTCAACTGTAGCTTCTTCATTTAGCAACATCTCATTGTCCTCAGATGAATTCTTGGTGTGAGGGCACACACACTTGCTCTTCTGCTAATAAAAATGTTCAAGCTTCTAGTCAGGAGAACTGGACGGTATATATTAACCCATAATTGTCTTGTCCTGGGCATTTGTTCCAGATGCATGCATGTACTCTAGACTTTGAAAATGAAAAACTTGACCGTCAAAATATGCAGCACCAACTGCACGTAATTCTTAAGGAGCTCCGAAAAGCAAGAAATCAAATAACGCAGTTGGAATCCTTGGTGAGTCTGGAATGGTTAAGCTATTTTCTTCTTTCTCTTGCTTCCGTTTTCCCATTGATTTCTCAGACCGGTTCCCAAAGTAGGAGGGTACAGCTTAAGAGTGGCTGTTTCTGAAATCAGTAGGCAGAACCCCTGCTTCATCTGAAGCAGCTGCCTTTTGAGCATCCGTTCAGAGCCTGGAAAGAGGGACATTATGGGCCTCTGCATTGTGTGAGCCTTGGCGGTACCTGGGATCATCTGTCCCCACCCCGGTGGCCTGTGGATTCTAGAGGCAAGACACAGCGGCTGCCCTGAGGAGTGTGGGGGACAGGAGCGCTTTGCAAATCCTCAACTGAAACTGTGTTTTTCTATTTAAAAAGAAAGAAAGAAATGCCGTTTTTAGTGATGATGGATTGTTCCTGTTAATGCACTCTCTTGGGCAATACTGAGCTAATAAGCACATTTTGTGGGTTACCTTGAACACAATCATTTAAAACATAAACCTTTTAAATAAGATTTTTTTTTCTATGAGGAAGTAATTTTTGACTTACTATTTTCATCTTACTAATAAGCTTTTGGACCAAACCTGTTGGGATCTGTGTGTGTGTGTTTGTGTCCCATTAGCACATATTTTATATGTGACCCTAGTACTGCAGAATATTTGTGGATGGTGAAATGTTACAAATAGAATTCCTCAGTTTTTGAAAGAGAAGAAAAACAATTGTTAAAAAAATCATTTGTAGCTTCTTTATGAATAAAAGACAATATATTTTGACCGTTCTTTAGTACAGCATTGATTTAGACCATTTATATTATTTGAAGTTAAAATTTAAAATTCATTTCTGTTACTGTTTTTCAAAGTATAGGAAGCTAGAGGGAGGGTATACAAAAGAATCCATAATTTTCCTGTGCTTTTCTTTGTGTCCCTGTTGTCTATCATCTTTAGAGTATACTGTAAATTACCCATTTTTAAGCTTTATCGACTAGTCTAAGTTTCTCAGGAAAAAATAAACATGCAAAAGGAAAGACACGAAGATATTATACAATATTTTCATCATTTCTGTGTGTAACCTGTTTGATCAGCTAACGTTTTGTGCTACTCTTAATTCTGTTTTTTTTTTTTTAATTGATGAACTTGCCCCTTTTTTACGAAACTAGCAAATTTTGTCAGCCTTGTACATGGGTCTACCTTTACATCTGGCTCTAAGTATTTTAATAAAACCTATTCATAGGGTAATTTGGGTAATTTATAACCACCTCCTATACATGTATTTTTCAGAAGCAGCTTCGGGAACTTGCCTTCACAGAGCCACTAGTCACTTTCCAAGGAGAGTCTGAAAACAGAGTAAAAGTTGCCTCACCAAAAAGTCCCACTGCTGCACTCAATGAAAGCCTGGTGGAATGTCCCAAGTGCAACCTACAGTATCCAGCCACCGAACACCGAGATCTCCTCGTCCATGTTGAATACTGTTCCAAATAGCAATATAATTATTGTTCTTGTGTCAAAAGCTTCAATACTGTATCTTATATTAGCTTATGGACTTTTTGAATTACTTATTTCACCTCTTCCATAAGAAACCGCCTCTCTCCCTTTGAGAGTCTGGCACAGGAGAGGATCATTGTATTTTTTTGGGCTGCTTTGCATTTTCCTTGGCAGCAATACCTCCCTGAGATGGTTCATCTTTAGGCTTCGGAGACCAAATGTGTGAGCTGAGACAGCTGACATTTTGCACTGTTAAAGTACTTGATGAGAAAAAGATAGTTCAGGTGATTGCTTGCAAGCTAAATCTTTTGTACCAGCAAGCAAATATTTTATGTTTTGTAGATTTTTAAAAAATCAAAGTTAACTACCAAGAAGCTTACTGTGTTGGCTTTTGTTATCTGAGCTTTGTAATCTTACAATTCCGATTTTCATGGCCATTGTTAGAAGGTGATAATACTTCCTATATTTTTCCCTTTCTTAAGACGGTTATTAGAAAAGTTGGAAATTTTCTTCATCTTTTTTTGCTGCTCACTGTTGAAACCGAGCTGTGTTCTAAGCACAAAGCAGATTCTGCTTAAGGAATACTCAGTGGCCACACAATGGTCTCTTTCACAGCAACCGGCTATAACTTTAACTTGAATTTCATTAGTACACGTTGGTCAGTTAAAGATGTTAAAATGAATTTTAGCAAAACCATCTAGCCCTCTCATTTGATTGGCAGGTATTTTATTTATTTATTTTTGGCACTCAAAGTTGGGCAGTGTAATGAGCAGATATTTGCTTATCTGAATATATATTTTTATACATGCGTGTATAAACCCCCATTTTTTTTTATTTCTTCAGGTTTTCTAAAATGCTGAACACTGGGCTACTGTTAGTAATATAAAGGAGAAAAGAATAAAATTATTTAATAAGTTTTAATATGTCTAGTGTGTATCTGCTATTAGATAGGTCTTTCTATCCTGAGAGGTGTGCCTGTGTAAGGACTCACAGTGTAAAATGATAAGGTAGTTAAAGATCCATTGGAAGCAAAAGCTACACGAGGCTCAGAAAAGTTAAGCAGAATCTCCACAATCATTAAAAAAAGAAACATACACATTCTTGGGTTTCAAACTCCTAAGTCAGCTCCAAAGCCAATCTTCTCTCTCCCCTGCCAGAAAACCCTTGTGAATTCTCCAAACACAATATACTTAGGTGATGATACTACAACCAGAGTAGTGGAACATTCCTTAAGTCAGAGAGGACAAGAGCAGAACGCCAACCGATATCCCTTCCATCCCTCTGGTCTGAGAAGTTCTGCCTTGTCCAAGCCCTGCTCCGCGTGTTCCGTGGATCCCTGCTGTGCTAGTTTCCCAACATCTCTAGTCCCATTCTCCAAACACCTGTTAAATGCCCACTACGTGCAAGTCCCCGGGCTAGGTGTCAGTGACACAGTGATAATAAAATTCAGCCCCATCTTCATCCTCTAGTAGGGGAGGCCAGAATCTCACAGAAGTGCAACACATTCTAGAAGGTTCTATAATCACGGCATACGGGAGGGTACAGAAACTGCCTTATTCCAACAAAGACTGAAGCCTCACTCTCGAAAGACGCAAACCTTATACTAAGATAAAAGCAGGAAAAGCGTAAAACAAGACTAAGAAGTAAAATGGAGCCGCTCCCGAGGGCAGCCCCCAGGGCAGGCCGCGGAGAGCTCCGGAGCCGAGCCGGGAGCCGGACGCCGGGCACCGGGAACAGTCCCGCCCGCCGGTCACGGGTTCACACAGTCCGGGGACCCGAGAGAAACACCGCTTTGGCGCTGGGGTGCGGAGGCTGCGGGGAGCTTTGCCCCGCGCGCAGAGGGGACCGCAGCCCCAGCGCAGCCTTACCTGCGCACAGCCGCCGCCGGGCTCCGCGGCCTCCTGGCCGGGGTTTCTGTCCGCTCCGCGGCCTCCTCGCCGGGGCTCCGCGCGGGGGGAAGGGTGGCCTCCCGGGGCCCTGCCGTCATCCTCCAAGGCAGCCCATGGCCTACTCTCTCAATACGTAGCTTCCTGCTGCTCTGGCGGATCCCAGAGCAAACCTGGGAGTCAGGGGCGCCAACGCAGCAGCTCCCTGGGACGGGAGCTGGGCCGTGCAAGTGCGGCGGCCGCGCCGCTGGACCCCGGGGACGCTGGACATGGTGCCTTGACCTAAAGGAGGGGCAGCTGTTCGGCACCAGCCCGTGACCTATGCCCGGGAGCCACGTGCGGCCAATCTTTCAGATTTCCCAAGAGAAATCTGGAATATTTAAATGTGAAATCCTCCATTTTTTTTTTAAGATTTTACTTATTTATTTGACATAGAGAGATTACAAGTAGGCAGAGAGGCAGGCAGAGAGACAGGGCGAGGAGGAAGCAGGCTCTCTGCTGAGCAGAGATCCCAGGACCCTGAGATCATGACCTGAGCCGAAGGCAGAGGCTTTAACCCACTGAGCCACCCAGGCGCCCCAATTTTTAAGTGTTGGAAAAAACAAACAAACAAAAAACAAACAAACAAACAAACAAACAAAAACAACACCGTGCGGGCCACGTTCCCCATTTGTAACCTCTGTTTAGAGCATCCGAATGGGACAAGAGCGGCAGTGGCTAGCTTAGCCCGAGGTGGGCAGGAGGCTAAGGCTCTAGGTCCTGCCTGCTGTCTTGGGACTGAGGACCCCCAAGTCCAGTCCAATCTCACAAGCACTGTCCAACGGCCACAGTGAATGGGGCCCTCCCTGACCGTTCCCTCCCACCTGCCATCCGCCTTTCTTTCTGTGGCTACACTTCCCAAACAGAACTGGCTGGCTGCCAGCACTTCCTTGCTACCCTCTGCTTCCCAAACCTGACAACTGACGGAACCTGCCGGCTGATAGGGAACTATGAGATCATCTACTTGAGCGTTTTTAGTCCAGAAAATCACCTCCCCCTTGGAGCCTGTTGAAAATGTTGATTTCTGGGCCTCCCCTAGATCTCCCAAATCAGAATGTCTGAGGGCGGGGAGCATGGGATGGGCATTATTAACAAGCTCTCCAGGGCAATCTGGTGTTTTACTCAAGGCTGAGAACTGCCCATCTAGTCCAACCTTGACTTTCTGATGAAACAGAGTCCCAGAGAGGGGGGTGATGACTTAGTGGGTTGGCAAGAAAGCGAGGGAGGCCCAGGCTTTCAAAGGCAGTGGTCATGAGAGCCCCTGACACTTTGGTTTGTGTGCCGTGATTCCGGCAAAACTACCCTTTCCAAGATCCTCGATGCTCTGTCTTCTTAAGGCAAATCCAGTGGTCTGTTGGCCTGGATGTCTTTATTTCTCCGTACCCTCGGTGCTGTGCTCCCTGCCTTGAATCTAACGATATGCTGTCTTTGGACAGTTAAGTCCTCCAGGTGGACAACAGTGGTGGCATCCAAACAAAGGTGACAGATCAGGGGTTTGCATAGAATCAGAAGAGATGAAGAAAGGATCAAAGAAGACAGCCTTGGAGAGCATCCTATAGTCCAGAAGAAGGTGGAAGCACTCGGAGAGAATCTAATTAATGTTGCATCTCCCAAACCAAGCAACCAGTGAAAGAAGGAATGGCATAGCCCCTGGAGAATGAGTTACCATCTGATGACAACCTTCACCTTCTTGCCTCCCAGGCTCAGTATATTCATGTAACCCCAGGATCAGCACACCTTCCACTACAGTGTTTTACCAGGTATTTACAGGTAAGTCTCCTGAAGAAATCTTCCCCATTTCAGAGGATGTACCAGGCGCTGACCTCCTGATTTGATTCAGCCAACATTTGGCCCGTCTGCAACAGGCAAGGTGCCAGGCAAGACACCTGAGGTAGAGAGAAGAGGAGAGCAGGGCCCACAGTTAGCAGAGCCAAGGCGATCGACACAGATCAGTGACAGCACAGTGAGGTCAGTCACCCCACCGCTGAGAGAGGAGAGGCTTTCTGAAGGAGGCAATGACCGAGTTAGGTTTAAGAAAACAAATAAGATTCAAGTTTTAATGGTGTTTGTTCCTGGACTTATGTCGAAAGTGAATCATTAAGCAGAACTTAAAGAAAACAGCCTGGGGTTATACGTGTCACTTTCTGATGACAAAGGGTGAGGGTGCAGCGGAAGGGCAGAAGCGCGGAACCAGATCCTGACACAGTGGAAGGCGTTCCTTCATATCCTCCTAACTTGCTGTCGAGAGTCACGTAGCCCCAAAGATACAGAAAGTGGACTGTTTTGAATGTTAAAATACCAGAGGAGATATAATAAATAGAGGTTTTATTTAATTAATTTATTTTTTAAAAGATTTTATTTATTTATTTGACACAGAGAGAGAGATTACAAGTAGGCAGAGAGGCAGGCAGAGAGACAAGGAGAGGAGGAAGCAGGCTCCCTGCTGAGCAGAGAGCCCGATGCGGGCCTCGATCCCAGGACGCTGAGATCATGACCTGAGCCGAAGGCAGAGGCTTTAACCCACTGAGCCACCCAGGCGCCCAAAGATTTTACTATCAGAAGAGATGAAGAGAGCGAGCACTAGCAGGGAGAGTGGCGGGCAGAGGAAAAACAGGCTCCCTGCTGAGCAAGGAGCCCGATGACCTACCAGAGCTGAAGGCAGACGCTTAACTGGCTGAGCCACCCAGGTGTCCCTAAATGGAGGTTTTAACAAAGAAGAAAAAGGCTTAGAAAAATGTCATCATTGCTGTTTGCTTCACAGCCATTGCAGACAGCACCCAAGCCCCCTCACATAGACTTATGAAGCTGTGCATTTTCAGCTGGTTTTTATAAGAGAGAGGTAAGTGGTGGGGGAGTTAATACTGGAGAATGAAAGAAAAGCTTCCAGAGTATATTATTTTTCATATAAATTTAACAATCGCTCACATTCACACCTATATGATAGTATAAATTCCCTTCTCTTGAAAGAGTGAATTATATGGAAATGATTCCGTTTAGTGGAGATCAAAAATGAAGCATCTCAAAATTTGAACTTTATTTTGTTTTACTTCCTGGGCAATGTCACAGAAGCACGTTACTCTGGAAAGACAGGAGATGAAAATGACATTCCCTGCCCACCCGCACCCCCAGAGCCTCCATCCATTATAACCAACTCCTCATCTTCATTTGCAACTTGCATCAGTGCAGATGCTTTCAGATGCAAATACAGGTTTCCCCCACCATCTGAGAGTAGAGTGGTCCTATGAAACCTTTCCTAAGCCAAAATGGTGTAAAGTGAAGAAGGAATTACCACTAATTTATATGGAAAATTTTTTTGAGCATTCCTAGACCCAAAAAATAGCCTTTCTTAGACTTTTCTGATACTTTAGGACATATCTTGCTAACGGTGCACAAAATAAATTGAGACAAAGCACAGTTCCCAGACACAAAGTTTCGACAGGCTGATGCTGAGATGCTGAGTGTAGTTTCTGAGGAAGGAGCTTGGCAGTGCCACTCTCACTGCCCAAGGGGCGCATCACCTTTATGATGGCTTTCTTTCAGTCATTGAACACAGGTACTAATGTTGGTCTTTTGTGAAAGCAAAGTGGCTGTAACATGAACTTTCAAAAAGCAGGGGATATTTATAACAAAAGGCTGACACCATCGGGACATTTGTTGTTTGTTTAAAAAGAAGCATGGAATCAGACAACCCCAGTTTCACAATATTAAGATTCTGGCCTGTCATCTCGATAATTCCTTTGGTTTCATCCTCATGGTCACAAAATGGCTGCTGCAGTTCCAAACACCACAATCTAATGAGTCATTTTTTTCAGAAACCAAGAAACAGACAGTTAGCCTGGGTAATGAATAAGTACTCCTATGTGCCTATTCCCTTTTTCCAATAAAAGGAGATGTATTGGAAAAGAAAATATCCATCCAGAAACTGCACAGGACACTTTCCTACCTCTCATTAACTAGTACGGGATTACATAGTGTATTAGAGTGGCCTGGGCTAAGCTTTGGTGTTTGTTAAATAAACCCTGAAGAAATCTCAGTGGCTTAACACAAATACAGGTTTATTTCTTGTTCTCCTCACAATTTTTGTGAGCTGGTGGCCCTCCTTTATTTTGTACCTCTACCCCTGGGGCCATGAGACTGGTCAGGTCACCGCAGCAGGGAAAGGGGGAGAAAGGTGAGGGCACCAGCTCTCAATCGCATAAAACTGTGACAGACTCTGTTCATATCCCTGTTGGCTGCACTCAGTCCAGTGGCCCACCTCTTGCAAGGTGGCTGGGAAGGACAATCAGCCCCACAAAGGACACCATGTGAAGAGCACACAACACTGTTTCCCACTGAAGGCCACCCCAAATGTCAAAGAGGGAGAGGCTTGGGAACAGCTGCTGGGTGGGAATCTGCCACCTGCCCCCTCCCCGGGCCAGGAGGTCTGGTTAACATGGAATGTGCTCTGGCCTCCATGATTCTTATGCCTCTCTCTACCATTGTCTTTTTCTCTCTGTGTTACGATAACCTTTTACTTGGCCTGTCACTCTCTCTGACCATCCACCCCACCCCTCAACCAACTGTAAGCTTCATAAGGTCGGAGGTTGGGTCGTCTTCCCTTCCCATCTCTCATGCCTACACTGGCATGTAGTAGGTATTCAGTTTTTAGAACAAGTGAATTGAGGGTCTTTAGGAACAACGATATAAACCATTTGACTGTCTTTAAGAAACACCTGGCTTATGCCTAAATACCTAAGCTTTAGAATTTCCAGGAGAATCACTGAGGAACGAGAAGTATGATTCAGCCCTGAAATAAACATGGGTGGGAAAGAGACTGCACAGCAGACTTCAAGAATGTGGCCATAAATCAAGTAAATATTTGATCAATGACATCAACAAATGTAAAACATTTCTTTAAGGAAAGTGACTTTTGGAAACCCACTTAGAATACCTTCAGTCTGGCCTTGACACTTTAACCCTAACTCCATCTCCAAGGTTGCAAGTGTTGAAAATCCCTTGAATGCCCAGGGAAGAAGTCACAGGGATGGCGGTCGAGGTGGGGGCTAAAAATAAAAGGTAGTTTAATATATACAATTTAAGAAACTTAATTAAGGAAGCCAGAGAAATGAAGCACTTCATCAGCAGGGATTATCACCACCATTATGGTTGAAATGCATGAGGACTGTGTGCCAGATTCTGGGCTAAGGACTTTATGTACATTATTTGATCTGATCATTTTAACAGTGCCATGAGGCAAGTACTATTATCACGTCCATTTTACTGATTGGTATAATAAGGCTGAGAGAGTTTAATAATTTATCTGAGCTGATGTAGCTGCAGAGAGATTGGGTGGCAAAAATTGAGAACCAGGCTGTCTGGTTCCAAAAATAACACTTTTTAACTCTTAAGCTTTAGACTTGCTCCAGATTCAAGGTACTGGAAGAAAATTTGGTTTTGTGGGTTGACATGGCCAGCTGGGTGGTTCTCTCTTGGGGTCTGTTTTATAATTTCAGGTAATCTTGTGGCCAGCTTCAGAAATCACAGTGTCACTTCTCGTGCCCCTACCACGTAGAAATGGGACATAGAACCAGCCTAGACTCGAGGAGAAAGACCTACCCACTAGGAACCAAGGCCAGGAAGCATCCTTCACTGGGGCCATCTGGTAGACCGACTACCATGGTGGACAAATGCCCAAATGCAAAGCATCCTGGGCAGCTGTGCAGGAGCTGAATTCTTAGAAAGGACTTTCACATCCGCTTCTTGTTTGATCCTTCATAGCCGATGAGGCAAGCAGGCCAGGGGCAGGACTACATCTCTATCTAGTCTAGACAAGGACTCTGTTGCTTAGTGAAATTAAGAAACTTACCATAAGTCATGCAGCTTCTAAATGTGGATGTGAACTTTGATCTTCTGAGGTGCCACCCGCAGAAAGAAATCAAGGGGAAGTAATCATGGATCTAAATTCAAAACGAAAAAGGTTTATCAAAGTTGTAAGATTTAAAAAAAAGATTTCATTTATTTATATGAGACAGAGCACAAGCAGGGGGAGTCACAGAGGGAGAGGGAGAAGCAGACTCCCTGCTTAGGAGGGAGCCCCAACCTGGGCCTCGATTCTAGGACCCCAGGATCATGACCTGAGCCAAAGGCAGACGCTTAACCAGCTGAGCCACCCAGGCGTCCCTCGAAGTTGTGAGAGTTTTAAAAACATGACAACACCTATTCTAATAGCTGGTGCAGAAGTGGATGCGTATCTTCTTTTCATGGAGTATAATTTGGTGAAATGTTTCTGGATATGCAATATATACCAAAACTCTTAGAATGTTAGAAAATTTTTGAACCAAAAATTCCCCATCTGAAAAATCCTCTTAGGAGATAGTCATGAATATGGCCAAGTAGTTGTTAGGATGTGTCCTATAGTATTTTTGCTAGTGGGGAACAATTAGAAATAATCCAAATGTCTAATAAGAGGGGTTTTGTTAAACAGTGGAAGACCGTTCTGCCATTAAACTGATGCTGTAGGAAAATATTTAATGCCACATAAAATGTGTGCAGCATTATTTATGGGGAAAATCAGATTTCAAAATAATATTATGCCACTTTTATTTTAATAAAACATACATACGTCCGTACACACAGAAAAAAATATAATACTAAAATGTTCATAGTAGTTATTTAAGGACAGTGGAATTACAAATCATTTTTCCTTTGTTTTATTTTATTTTTTTCTTCTCTATATTTTCAAATGCTTATAGTATATGTTATTTTTGTAATGAGTTTTTAAAAAGGAACATAAAAAAGGGAGTTAGGAAAATATGGAGGGTTTTAAGGTCATTTTCAACAAACAAATTGGAAGATATACACAGAAATAAGACGATCGCTCCTACTTAACTCTTCAAAGGGCTTTTCTTTTTTAAAGACTTTATTTATTTATTTGACAGAGACAGACACAGCGAGAGAGGGAACACAAGCAGGTGGAGTGGGAGAGGGAAAAGCAGGCTTCCCGCTGAGCAGGAAGCCTGATGAGGGGCTTGATCCCAGGACCCTGGGATCACAACCTGAACCGAAGGTGGACACTTAACCGACTGAGCCACCCCGGGCCCCTTCAAAGAGCTTTTTAATTTAAGATCTAACTTGATATTTACAACAACTCATCGAGGGAGATTGGAGATGTATTATTACTTTTTTATTTGCAAATGGAAAATGGAGGCTCTAAATGGTGAAGTTGTAAGGGAACCCAGCTAGTGACAAGTACAGTCCAGCTCTGTTCATGAACTTCATGATCTCATAGTAGCAGATGCCCGCTCACACTTGGATCCCTGCTGCAGACCCCTGTTGTTCGCCTGCCCAGCATCCCTTTCCCCATCTTTGGTCTCAGCTCTCTGACTCTTCTGTGGAATCTGCCTTCCCTTAGTCTCAGTCCAGATCCCAGGGATGGGCATGTGACCCCCACCCAGCCCATGACAGCCATCCTTGGGGATTCTGCCAAAAGCGTGAGAAAGGAGTTTGGTGAGTTAGTAGGAAGTATGAAGGGCTGCTGGGGCCTCTGGGCTCCTGCTAGGGGACTGACGGGGCTGCCTGAAACAAAACCAATCAGAAAAACAGTCAGGAGGCACAAACAGATGTGCAAACATGTCTATTGGGTGCCTGGATCCTGGTGTGCCTGAAGCGATCTACCTGCTGGACTTTCGCTTATCTGAGCCGGGACATTTCTTTTTTCCTCTCTTTCTTTCCCTCTGCCTCTTCCCTCTTCTCCCCTCCCCCCACCTTCTCCTTACCCTCCCTTCTTCTTCTTTTTGCTCCAGTTGAGTTGAATTCCTCAATTCACGCTTTAGTTGTAACCAAAAGACTCCTGATAAGTATGCTCTCCCATCTCAGTTTCCTCACCTGTAAAGTGAAGATACTAATGGTACCCAGCACCTGCTACTCTGGATGGTTATGAGATTTACATCAGCGGTGCCCATAAAGTGCTTGTCAAACAGTGAGCGTCAGTAAATGCTACCTATTTTTTTTTAAGGAGTTAGAAAAAAACTGAATCCAGAAAGTCTCATCTCCCGTCCCAAATAGAAAGAAAGAGAACAAGACTGTCCTGTGCATAAATCTATAGAGAAAACAAGTGGAGAAAAGAGAGAGCGCTGCGTCAGCAACTTCCTCGGGGAGCTGCTCTTTCCTAACTTCTGGTCAGGCGGGGGCTGGGCCAGCAGCGGGGCCTGTGCCCATCTCCTTGGGTAGGAACCAGCGGCCCCACCTTCCTCACTTGCTCCCTCACACTCCCTCCCTCCCGCAGGTCCTCTCATCAGTGCTGTGTGATACTGGGCCCCATTCCGTTGGCAATTGCTAGAAATAGCAAGTGTTGCCAGAGAGGAGGAGAAAGGGGAGGTGAAGTAGTTGGCAAGACAGAAATGGCTGATTTTGCAATGCAGCTTGGGGAGAGAGTAAAGTGGGAGAAAGTTAGCCCGCCTCCTAGCCTCGTTCCTGCGTTGGTTGTAGGAAGGAAGGGCACCGTGTCTGCCCTCAGAAAATGCTCAGTTAAGGCTGCTTGTTTTCCCAGGCAGTTGGGACTCTGATGAAGCCAGGCCAGACGGGTCTGGGGCTGAGCAAAGTGTTAGCAAAAGAGGAACAACGTTCCCACAAGAACCCAGTCTGCTGGACTAACCAGCAAAGGTATTACGCAGCTCACAGAGTCTCTGGGGGGAGGGCCAGAGAACAAGTCTCAGAGAGTTCCAGTTCGGAACAATGTCCTCACGATGGGGGCTACCCCAGAGCACAGGCACCATGCATGGCTCACACTGTTGGTAATGGCCACTGGGTGCTAGGAACCCCACAACTGTGCCCTAAACCCTTATCCCAAAATGGAGTCCGTGCAGCCTCAAGTTCCTCGTGTCCTCTTCGGGAGGCCAAGTCTGTCATGGGTATCTGAATGGCTAAGCCTCGGGTTTACGCCTTGTTGCAAGAGGGTTAGGAAAGCCAGCATTAGCCTTTGACCTTGGAGAGGTGGGACTCATAATGTGGGAAACTTCCTGGTCACAGGATGGGGTTTGAAAGGAAAACCATTAGGGATATGTACATCCCCTCACAGCATTTCTACAGGTGTGTGGGTGCACACACGGTCTGTGGTTCCACCTCCCCTTTCCGACGGGTTTTCATCCTTAAAAATGCATTCAAACCCCTACCAGCAACAGGGACCCAGACTGCTCATTTGGGGTCACTCAGCACCTCCGAGTTCCAAATGCAGCTCCAAGTACCACCTGGTCACCCCTTCTTTCTTGTGGCTCTGCTTCTTCAAGTCATTATTGCCCGCCAGACGTGGAGCCAGGCCTCTTTCTGCCCCTACCCTCTGATATAGAGAGCTGAAATGTTTCTGAGACATACCAGGCCCTTGGGGAAGACACTTCCCCTACTGCAACAGAGCCATTGGCTCTGGCTTGTCACATCCTTCCCCCTTAGGACTCACCTCTGATTTTCCCTCTGCAGAAATAAAGGCCTTTGAAAGTGTCCTCAAAAATGAATTTGGTGGGCGCCTGGGTGGCTCAGTGGCTTAAAGCCTCTGCTTTCGGCTCAGGTCATGATCTCAGGGTCCTGGGATTGAGGCCCATATCGGGCTCTCTGCTCGGCAGGGAGCCTGCTTCCTCCTCTCTCTCTGCCTACTTGTGATCTCTCTCTCTCTGTGTCAAATAAAGAAATAAAATCTTAAAAAAAAAAAATGAATTTGGCCCCACCAAACCTAAAATGCAAGGACAGAAGTAATGTTTTTTAAACACTGGGTTTTGGTTGGTCCCAAATGAAACCCCATTTTGGGGGACAGAGTTGAAAAACTGCTCTAATAGTTTTCTCCTTCAGAAAAGCCTAGAAAGTAGATTAAGGGCAATGTGCCAGAGTCGTCCCCGCCTCCCATGTCCAGGTGACCATGCCTGTCAGGAACCTCACAGGCCTCATGCGGGGAGGCAAAACTATGGGTGGAGAATCATTCCCCCAGGTCTGCTCTTCAGCTTCTGGTGATGTTCACATGCTGCCTGCCTTTGCACTTGCCCCGCCCCAGGGGACTTCTGTCTGTCACTCAGTGCTTCTCTGTTGAATGACCAACCAGGTCCTCTGTGAATTCTGCTGGAGCCCCCCGAAGAGGCAGCTAATAACCTCAGTTATCTTCCAGATCATTCTAAGAACCCTGTGAGTTACTCGGTTTTATATGTATCTGTGTTTTCCTTTTAGGACAAAGACAGTATATCATTTGTTGTGGAGTCCCCAGTGACTGGCAGAGTGCTTTTGAGTGGAAAGAAAAACGGATGGATGGATGGACTGACACGGATGGTCAGACACCTGAGTTTTGAGGAGCAATGGTTGCTGCAGCCAAACGCCACAAGGAGGCAGTGTGGAGCAGCTTTTCAAGGTCTCCTGAGACTTCCACCGGATCCTGGCTGGTGAGGTTTCTAGAGCTTATTTGGTTCAACATTTTCTTTTTTTCTTTAAAAATTGTATTTTTACTTATTTGACAGAGAGAGAGAACACAAGCGGGGGGAGTGAGAGAGGGAGACGCAGGCCTCCCACTGAGAAGGCAGCCCTATGCTCATGGGCTCGATACTAGGACCTTGGGATCAGGACCTGAGTTAAAGCAGACACTTAACCAGCTGAGCCACGCAGGTGCTCCTCAACATTTTCATTTGAGAAAGAAGGAGTTGAGGCCTGAGAGGGTGAAGGCTGTGCCCAGGGACACACAGCTCCTGAGTTGGCCTTGTGAGTGGGTCCAGCATCTTTCCATTATGTAAGCCCGTGCACCCAGCTCCCTGGGCTCCAATGGCCCCGAGGCTGCCAAGCGCCCGGCAGACAGCTCCAGTTGCTCTGCAGCCCTTGCCCGAGCTGGCCGGCAGCCAGCCGCTGGTGGTGACCCTGTGCCGCACAGAGGAGACAAACCACCCAGTATGCCATTCAGGGAGGGCCTACCGTGTCCTCTGGCCCCTCAATGGGGCCCCTACTAAACCCCTCTTTCCTTGACATGTCTCTTCTGTCCTTTTGGACCTACATCACCTGGGCTTATATTTCCCAAGAAAGGAAGGTCCCCGTGCTGAGAACATGTCCTACGCCGTGCTTCTCTCAAAATATACTTCTTTTGTGTACCATGTCCTCCAGTCCCACCGTTTAATTTCCTCTGTCTCTTTGGTGGGGGGGGGGAGTGGTAGGTGTTGGAAAGAATGCTAGTATGGTGATAAAGCTTCCTCCCTCCCCTCCTGGCCACCCACACATTGTCACAGCGGGCTCCTGAGGTCTGAGTTTTAGATGGCAGAGGGAGACAGCAAGAGTACACACCTCAAAATTTCCTTTCCATTCTTTTGGACATTCATCTATTTCATTATTTAATTATTAAAAATATTTTTATGCATCCGCTATGTGCCAGGTGCTGACAAGAAATTCAATCTTACATTTATTACGCTCCTGGACACTTAGGTGCCAGACACTGTGCTAAAGGCCTGACATTCATTATCTTTACACAAGCCTGTGAAGGAGGTGATTATTATTCCCATTTTACAGATGAGGATACAGAGCTCTAGAGAAATGATGTCACTTGCCCGAGTGAGCTACAGAACCAGGTGTCAAGCTGGCTGGAGGCTGCCACCCGAAGGGTCAGGCATTTCCACTGAAGTTCACTGTTGTGCTTGTGGTTGCTCATGGCCAGGACTCTCCCCGAGTCTGCACCCTCGGAAGGCAGCTGTGAAGTGGTTAAATACATGGCCCCAAGGGATGAGCAAGAGCTGCAGAGACAGCATCCCCCCACCGCCCCGCCCCAGTCCTGCATCTCTGTTTAAAGTGTATTATAGCTTTCTGGCTCCTAGGGTGGAATTCCAGAATGTTCCATCAAGTTCAATTCTCCAATCGTATATTAAGATCCCGTGTGGGACCCACAATCCCCTCAGAGCTGTGGCTCAGAGAAAGGCCCCTCCAGGGTCACTGGGATCGAGTAAGAAACCTGGGTCTGCTTGACTGGGGCCTGACAAGCCATGTGAGCTGGACCTTCTCCTGTTGCCACAGGGGGCCCTTCTCCACTTCACTGTAAACTGGGAGACTGTAGTACCCCATGCAAACTCTACCCTGTGCCCCGGAGAGCTGTCCTCAAGATGAGATAAGAGCATGTGTATGAAAAGAGGTCTTTTCTCGTATAACCCGCGTGTCCTGATTATCACCTCGAGCTGGGCTGCGGCGCTTTGACTGGGCCCCCAGAAGCCTAGAGGAGCAGTTCCTGGCTTGGGGACTGCACAGGACAGGACAGTTTTTTGTTATAAATCTCCTCGAGTCCCATAGCGTTGTTTCTTTTTAAAAATGACTGCCACAAACACTTTCCTCTAAAAGAAAAAGTAGTTTAACAAAAAAGTAGGCAGAATATAACCTCCAATAAAAAGTGGATGTATTTAGCTTTGCAAAAGAAACTACATGGTCTCTATTGTTCTCATTTCGCTTTAGACCAGTGGAAACTGAAGCAAGGACTGGCCCCTGGGAGCCATTGCTGGAGAGTGTGCGTGGTTTATGGGGGTGTCCTTCGACCTCGCGGCCGAGCCTTCCCTGGGCAGCGAGAGGTGCACTAACTACGTCATGGGGCAGTTATGTGCGTTGGGGACTGAAGGACAGCATAGAAAAATAATGTTCCAGGAAATGTTTTTGATGGGTATTACAGAATAGCCTGTGCAGTAGGCTCCCCAATTTGTGACATACCTGAACGCCTCCCGGCAGCTGCAGATGCACAGGGAAAAAACCTCCAGAAAGTTATGCAGCAAAATCCCATGGGGTTGTCTCTGCATGGAAGAAGGACGGTGGGTTTATTTTCTCTGAGTGGTTTCTTGCATTTTCCAAATCTTACTGTTTTGTAATCAGAAACATAGTACGAATAAAGTAGCCAAAGGGGAAAAAGTGGCGCAAGATGAATTATGCCACACGCTGTGTGAGACGCTGGCCTCCCTGGGACTTGGAGAGTTTTGGTGAAGCCACATCCTGGACTGTAGGAGGCTATTCTGGGCTTGCAAGGGGACCACTCACCTCCTGTCTTTGCTTCTTTCGGGCTGGGCCTGGTGTCTGGCTTGCGGTGAGCGCCCATCTGTGTGAGCTGAGCGACTGCTTTCCTTGCCAGGCTGGCCAGTGTGGCTTCTGGCCAAGAGGGGCCGCAGAGAAAAGCTGTCACTTAGGTGGAGATGGGCCATTCCTAAACTGCTGTCCTTTCTGAGGCAAACATTTGTGTTTGAAGCCTTTGATGGCATCTCTCCTTAGGAGGCTGAACAAGGTAACCCCCAACATTCCTTTTAGAAGTTTAAGCTCCTGTTTTAGAGGCAATATGGCCATTAAATAAAGACAGGGTTTGGGGAGGATGCGTCTCTTCCCCCTGATTAGGCTTCTTGCTGACGAGTGACAGGAGTTACTTCTGGCTAATTTAAGCAAGCAAGAAGTACGTTGGAAAGGCTTCTGGTAACTCCCAGTTTGGACAGGAAGACATTGATAAAATGTGCAGGACCCAAGCCACGAGGACCACAGCGGAGGCTGCCGAGCCTCAGCTCTTTTACAGGCCTCAGTCTTCTCATGATTCTGAGTCTGGACAGGTTCACGGAGTGGGTTCAGATCACCGGCCCTGGAGCCAGACTGCCTGGTCTCGGATCACGTTTACCAGGACCTAAAGCAAATTCCATGACTTTTCCATGCTTCCGTTTCCACATCTGTAAAATAGAGATAATAAAAGAACCAGCTGGCATTCGTTATCTTTCATTGTGAAACAAATTACCCCCAAACCTAGTGGCTTATAACAACAATAAACATTTATTGCCTCAGTTTCTGTGGGTCAGGTATTCAAGAGCAGCTTAGCTGGGTGACTCTGTCACGAATTCTCATGAAGTTCAGTTGCATGTGGGTTGGGCTGTTGTATATGAAGGCTCAGCTGGGGCTGGAAGATCTGTTTCCAAGGGGCTCGCTCATGCGGCTGGCAAGTTGGTGCTAGCTGTCGGCAGGAGGCTTTACTTTCTCCCGAACCTGACTGCTTGAGGATTCTCACAACATGGTGGGTGCCTCCCCCCAGAGCAAGTGATACTGGAGAGAGAGCTGGACCGTAGGTATGTCCTCCGTATGACCTCGCCTATGAAGTGACATCGTATCACTTCTGCTCTAGTCACTCATTAGAAGAAAGTAAGTCTAGCCAGTGTGTGAGGGGAAGAAAAGTAGGCCCCACTTTTTGAAGGGAAGTGTGTGAGAAAATGTGTGGCCATATTTTCCAAATACCACAGTACCTCATAGGATTGTTATAAAGATGAAATGAGTTAATACTAGTAAGTGTTTAAAATAGTGCCTGGAATATGGTAATTACCACATAGGTGTTTGACTACTACCACTACTAGTAGTACTAGTAGTATTGTTAGTATTCTCCCCTACCCACCCTGCCTGTCTGCCTGGTCCTCACGGTCCTCCTTCAAAGTTACCTCAGAAGTGGAGGTGATCCTCTGCCTTACTGGCTCCTAAGTCCCCCTCAGGGAAGCGGGGCCTGCTTTTAAACTGGTCCCACCCTCTTCATCTGCTCCAGAAGCAGTTACCCTGGGACTCCAACAGTAGCGGTCCAGCCTAGCTGGTCAGCAAAGGGCTTCAGGCCCTCTGTCCCTCTCAGTCCTCACTGTTGCTACAAGGTCAACCTGTGCTTTCAGCTCTTCAGTTCCTCAGGGGAGACACGACAACAGGGGGCTTGAGGAAATTCCCCAGGCAAATGATTGGCTCACTGAGACACACACAGGGGTCCTTGTCTAGTTGGTGATAGGGGAGGGGGTGGCCTTCAAGGGCTTGGACAGAAACTGCGAACAAGTGGGCAGGAAGGGCCAGTGAGAAGGACCCTTGCTGCCACAAAGCCCACAGACAATGAGACAAAACCACAACGAATCAACATGCCAGCTGTTTCCAGCAAGGGATGCTCACTGGAGGGGCACCCGTGAGGACTGAAACCCAGTCAGGCCCTGCATGCCCAGCCCAGAGCCAAGGCTGCATCGACCCTCAGGAGGAGGTATCTTTCTCTAACTGCTCAGAGCAGGCAGTTTCTAATTTATGCAAAGCACCATGTGCGCTAACTGTGCTCAGGCCCCCAGATCTTGTTGAAAGATCCCTGCCCTGGGCTCTAGTACGTGAAGACTACACCCTCTTGGGTTCAGTGTTTTCACTCTCCAGTCTCTACTTGGACTTCCTTCTTCGTCTGATAGGTACAGAACAGACTGCGGAGGGGACGACAGGCCTGAGGCCCACAGAAGCACCAGCCCTTTCCCAGGTGTGGCTTGCTCTCGGATGCCTCCCCCTAAGCACAGTGCCTCGTCTCCCTGGGAACGCTTGGGCCTCCTGGACAAAGGAGAAGGAAGAGCTTTTCTCAGAGCACCAGGTGCCCTTCCCTTCTGCTGCTCTCCACCCCGCGCCGGCTGAGGCTATTATTCAGCTATGAATGTTCAGGGCAATTGGGTCTGGGGTGTGTAGGGAACCCTCCTTGGCAGGATGGGAACAACAGAGGCAGGAGGAAGACTTCACAACCTTTACACAGGGCTAAGTGCCCTTTGCATTCTGCCCCGAGGAGATCCTAATTTTGTAGGAGACACCCTGAGCTCCGCCAGGACTTGTGTCTCACACTGGGTAGAAGACAGGTAAACAAGCAGGTGACAGATGGTGGATGGACTACTCACAGGGAGGTTTGCAGAGGAAGCCACGGGCCCGTAAGCATTTTTAGACAAACTTTATAAAATTTTTCCAAAGGAAAATTTAAAAAACCACATGCAGAAAAAGTCCTCTCCTCCTGTCTGGTTAAAAATATAAAATAAACAGGCACAGAAGTCATCCCTCAATGCGGTCTTCCCTTTAGCTCAAAAACTAGACCATTCGTATTTACACTTGCTGGATCCTTGTCTCCCCTTCTATCATTTAATCTAGAGTGGAAGAAGCAAAGGAGCATGATGACAATAGTGTTTTTTTAGCTTAATACTAATTTTATTTTATTCTTTTATTAAAGTAACATTGACTTATAACATGATATTAATTTCAGGTGTCCAACATAATGATTTGATATTTGCATACTTGGCAAAAATCACTACTGTAAGTCTAGTTAACATCCATCACCACACAGTTATCATCTTTTTTTCTTGTCATGAGAACTTGCAAGCTCTGCTCTCAAATATGCAATGCAATATTGGTGAGTCTAGTCACCAACGTTGTACACAATATTCCTATGACTTACGTATTTTATAACTGGAAGTTTGTACCTCTTGATTTCATTCACTCATTTTACCCACTCCACAAATCTCCTCCCCTCAGTCTGTTCTCTGTGAGTTTTGTTTTGTTTTGCTCATTTGTCTTGTTTTTTAGCTTCCACATATAAGTGAACTCAGATGGTATTTGTCTTTCTCTGTCTGACTAATTTCACTCAAGGTCCATCCATCTTGTTGCAAATGGTAAGATTTCATTCTTTATGGCTGAGAAGTGCTTCACCCTGTGTGTGTGTGTGTGTGTGTGTGTGTGACATCTTCTTTATCAACTCATCCATTAATAGACACGTAGGTTGTTTTCGTATCTTGGCTATTGTAAATAATGCTGCAATGAACATAGGGCTGCATATATCTTTTCAAATTAGCATTTTAATTTTCTTCAGATAAATACCCAAAAGTGGAATTGCCAGATTATGTGGTAGCTAGACTCATTAAGAAAAAAAGAGAGAGGTCTCAAATAAAAAAAGTCAGAAATGAAAGAGAAGTTATAACTGATATTAAAAAAAATACAAAGGGTCATAGGAGACTACTATAAACATTTATATGTCAATGTACTGGACAACCTAGAAGAATGGATAAATTCCTAGAAATATACAATTGTCTGAATCATGAAGGAGTAGAAAATCTGAATGGATCAATTACTAGTAAGGAGATTGGATCAGTAATCAAAAACCACCTAACAAACAAAAGTCCAGGAGCAGGAAGTTTCACTGGTGAATTCTACCAAACATTCAAAGATTTAATACCTATCCTTCTCAAACTCTTCCAAAAAATTGAAGGGACGGGGAAAGCATTCAAACTCATTTTATAAGACCAGCATTATCTTGATACCAAAACCAGAGAAGGACACTACAAAAAAATAAAATCGCAGAACATTATTCCTGATCAACATGGATGCAAAAATCCTCAATAAAATATTAGCAAACCAAATTCAACAATAAGTTAAAAGAATCCTTAAGTGGGATTTATTCCAGGGATGCAAGGATGGGCCAACATCCATAAGTCAATCAATATAATACACCACATTAACAAAATGAAGGGTAAGAATTATATGATCTTGTGGAATAGATGTGGAAAAAGCACTTGACAAAATCCAACATCCATTTATGATAAAAAAACTGTCAACAAAGTGGGTATAGAAGGAGTGTCTCTCAACATAATAAAGGCCATATATGACAAGCCCACAGCTAACATCATCTTAAATGGTGAAGACCTGAAAGTTTTTTCTGTGATATCAAGAACAAGACAAGGAAGCTCTCTCTTGCCACTTTTATTCAACATGGTATTGGAAGCCCTAGCCAGAAAAGAGAGAAATAAAAGGCCTCCAAATTGAAAAGGAAGAAGTAAAACTGTCACTATTTGCAGATGACATTATTTTATATAAACACTAAAGACTTCACCAAAAATAACTGATGGAACTAATAAACAAATTCAGTAAAGTTGCAGGATACAAAATCAATATAAAATAATCTCTTGTGTTTTTATGTATTAACAATGAAATATCAGAAAAATTAAGAAAACAATCCCATTAACAATTACATCAAAAAGAATAAATTATCTAGGAATAAATTTAACAAAGGAGTTGAAAAACCTATATACACTGAAAACTATAAGACACTGATGACATAAATTGAAGAAGACAGAAATAAATGGAAAGATATTCCATGCTTGTGGATTGGAAGAATTAATATTGTTAAAATGTCCATATTATTCAAAGCTATCTACAGATTCAATATACTACCACAATTCCAATGACATATTTCAGAGAAATAGAACTAACAATCCAAAAATGTATATGGAACCACAAAGGATCTAAATAGCTAAAGAAATCTTGAGAGAAAAGGACAAAATTGGAGTCATCACAATTTCAAGCTATCTTACGAAGTTATAGTAATAATAGTAATTAACAACCATGAGCAATAGATACCACTCTTATAATGGTAAGGGCTTATAAAGGGCTCTTATAAAGGGCTCACCTGTAGTCACCGGCTGTCTTGATTTGGAGGAACTTGTGAGGTCAGTCCACCCTGATGACTTCACATCCGGTCCCGTGGACCAAGGATATTTTATAGCTGTGCGCACCTGGGGCTAGAGCCCGGAGCCGAGTCTCACCTGCAGTTTGGTTAAAGGGATTACAGAGTTTTCCGTGAACCGCCTACCAGGAAAATAATACCATTTCTGGCTTTTGCCACTAGGTGGGACTTTATAACATATCAACAGTAAGAGGTCCAGCCTGGTGAGGCAACACCTCTGCTACAGGGGTCTTTAACCTCAGCACTATTGGCATTTTGAGGCTGGACGGTTCTTTGTTGCAGGGCTGTCCTGTGCTTTGGACAAGGTCTAGCAGCAGCCCTGGCCTCTCCCCAACCCATGGAATGGCAGTGGCAATCCCCCAAGTTGTGATGACCAAAAAGGTCTCTGGATGTGTCTGCAGCTGCAAGGGTGTGTGTGTGTGTGTGTGTTGGTTAAGAGCAGGGGCTCTGGGGTGAGACCACTTAAATTTACATCCCAGTGCCTGTGGGGACTTGATGAGCACCCCACGATAAACATAAAGGTAGGATGGCCACAGAATTGATCCTCCAAACCAGAGCAATTTGAGAGGGAATGAGGGTTCTAATAATAATTTCATAACCAGAGACTGTCTCAGCAAACAAGGATGTGTGGTCAGTCCTTAAGTCCATAAACAGTGTTAAGCCCTGGACGACTAGTGTGCTAAGTGCTTTTCTTGTAGGAACTTCATTTGATCCCCTCAAGACCCTAACAGTTCAGAACTATTATTATGCCCTTTCTATGTATGGGAAGACTGAGACCCTAGAAGCTAGTGAGTTATATAGTCAGCGTTCTTTAAAAAAAAAAAAAACGATTTAATTAACTAATTTATTTGAGAGAGAGTGCAAGAGGGAGCACGAGCAGGGGGAGGGGAAAGGGCAGAGGGGGAGGGAGAAGCCGACTCCCTGCTGAGCAGGGAGCCAGACCCCAGGACCCCTGGGATCAGGACCCCGGCCAAAGGCAGACGCTTTAACCGCTTAACAGACTGACTCACCCAGGCGCCCCAGTCAGGATTCTGATCTTGGCAGGCGAGTTTCCAAGCCTGTGTTCTTCACCACATGCCCACGGGTGCTTGGGCGCCAGAGGAAACCCAGGACCACTCAACATCCACTGGACTCCACGAGAACTTCCAGCTCTAGGTCGTTCACGGTTTCAGCCTGGAGCTCACTTCAAAAGCCAGTTTTCTGGTTGCTGTGATAAAAAGCAGACACACGAAAATCACTGTGGAGCAGGAAATGAGAGCAGTGTGCAGTCTGATACCCAGTTTTGTGAAGCTCGACAGGTGCGCCCATCCCATTAGGAAGTCACTAAGTCTATTTAAGAATGAAACAGAACATTATTTTTTCATTTATGTTTGTTTTCCCAGATGGCTACTAAACTCTTAGGACATAAAGCCCTGGTAAGTCATTTGGACCCAGCTGCTTAATAAATGAAATTGTCAGGTGTTTCTTTTGGCCTGGGGATGCCCCGAAGGCAATGTAAAAGTCAAAAATTCAGGAAACTTTGCGCTCACTGTTTTGGCATTGGAAGAACCTGGAGGGTGATAATGGAGAAGGCCTCCTAGCCCCGCCACCCCACCCTGGTCGCCCACTCTGGGGAAACCTGTCCCGTCCCTGTGGCACACAAGCCGGTGAAAATGGAATCCAGTCCCCTACCTCCACCAACCCTCTCTCTCCCCCTCCCACACACCCAGCTCTCTTTTCCCTCACACAAAGAAAGAATATACCCTGACCCCAGACAGTTGCCAAATCCCATATGAGTTCCCTTTCTTTCAATCTCTTGACCCTTTTCAACAGTGTCAGGAAGCGAACTGGTTCTGTTTTACAACTTGAATTTCCTCAAGTTTCCAGTTGAACGTTTTCCACAGACATGCAATCTGCTCCTCAGGTCAGAGGTCACACTGTCAAGACATGATACAGTGATAAGCAGACTGCAACCCCTCCCCAGACAGCACCTCAGGCTGGTAATATCAAATCCTGAATAAATGCGCAGACAGAATGCGCCACTGGGAGAGGCCTGGGAGTATGGCAAAGGGGAGGGGGGCCAGGGGGGAGGTGGCCGGCCAGGGAGGTTGTCCCTGGGTCTAGAGCCACAAGCACATTTTTCATCCTCGAACTGCCTAATTGACTGTAACAGAAAACTAGACCCTGTGGAGGTGGGGGGAAGATACCCGGTAAGGGCCGACGCAGCTCTTATTATGAACCAGAGGCCAGCTTGTCCAAGCCGCTTCTCGCTGTGCCTCAGTTTCCTCATCTATCAGGGGACTGGATTGCCCAGTGCTTCTCAAATCGGGGTGTCTCAGACACACTCACAGTCTGGGTGTCCACCTGAAAAGCGTGGAATGTCTGTCTTTCTGGGGTGCCAAGCTTAGTCAAGATTTTTGGGACCCCACTCTTTTTACGTGAAAGCATTTTTGCATCTTTGCTCGTTGCTCAGAATACAAAATGTACATACATTTTTATTATAGTAACTAATAATTGACATCTCAGGAGCAGTCACTGCGGACCCAGGGTCCATCTCTTTATATGATCCTCACAATTACCCAATAAGATATTTTATTCCCATTTAATAGATGAAAAAAAAATCCTGGGGAAAGGAGAAATAAAATAATCTAGCCAAGGTCACATATTACTAAGCAATGATAAAACGAACGGCTCCCTCTCCCCCAAAAAAGATCTGGGCCCATTGCAGAGTGCTTTGGAATCTACCCCCAGACCCACACAGGTAGGGTCTGAACAGCAGGGATCGCCAAAACAATCTCCAAAGCCCAGCTCTGACCCTCCTCAATCAATTTTACTCAAATCGATGCATTAGGGGTTCCACATACAGGGTACCCTTGGAGGACGACAGAAGCTGGGGAGGTCCTGCAGAGGTTCCAAGGTGTTCTCTAGGTGGGCTTTCCCGGCCCCTCCAGCTCTCCCCCGAGAGTCCGAGGGCGTGAGGCCCCGCAGGGCCGCCGCCTAGCCCGGGTGTTTCCAGCCGCGTCGCCCGGCACTTCCTCGTTCCCGCGCGCCCCGGGCTCAGCGCGCAACGCCCAGCGCCGTCGCTCCCGCGGCGGGAGGGGGCCAGAGGGGAGATGTCGCAACCGCCTCCCTCCCTCTTTCCCCGCCTTGGCGCTCAGTCGCCTCCCGGATGAGCGCGCTCGCAGACGGCGGCGGGCCGCCCGGTGGCCGGGCATGTCCCCCGAGTGCGCGCAGGCGGCGGGCACCGGGGCCCCGCGCAGCCTGGAGCGGGCCAACCGCACCCGCTTCCCGTTCTTCTCCGACGTCAAGGGCGACCACCGGCTGGTGCTGACCGCCGTGGAGACGGTCGTGCTGGCGCTCATCTTTGCGGTGTCGCTGATGGGCAACGTGTGCGCCTTGGTGCTGGTGGCCCGCCGACGGCGCCGCGGCAACACCGCCTGCCTGGTGCTCAACCTTTTCTGCGCGGACCTGCTGTTCACCAGCGCCATCCCGCCCGTGCTGGCCGTGCGATGGACCGGGGCCTGGCTGCTGGGCCCGGTCGCCTGCCACCTGCTCTTCTACGTGATGAGCTTGAGCGGCAGCGTCACCATCCTCACCCTGGCGGCCGTCAGCCTGGAGCGCATGGTGTGCATCGTTCGCCTGCAGCGGGGCATGCGGGGCCTGGGGCGGCGGGCGAGGGCGGCGCTGCTGGCGCTCATCTGGGGCTACTCGGCGCTCGCCGCGCTGCCGCTCTGCGTCTTCTTCCGCGTCGTCCCGCAGCGACCCCCCGGCCAGGACCAGGTGAGCGCCGGGCCGTGCGCGCCAGGCGGGCGTCCGGGGCGGGCTGGCAGGCGGGGATCCCACGGAAACGATGGCCTGGGATAACGAGTAACAAAAAACAACAGAATGAGAATGGCGATTTGTTGCGTTTCAGCGTTGTGTCACTGTGCCCGGTGCTCTGAAGTTTTAGCTCGTAAATTTCACCGCAGCGACTTAAGTCCCGTAAACGCCCTTCGAAGGCTTGTAAGTGGAGTCGCCCCAAATGCCTGCGAAGGGCGCTCTTTCTATCGAGGTTAGGGAAATAGCGGGGAGCTTAGGAGCCAACCAGATGGAACTTCGAGGATCCCGAACGGCTAATCGCATTCGTGTATATTGATGTGCTTCCTCGCAGGGTGGCTGCTGCGGGGCTCTGACTAGCTCACCCGCTTGACGGGCGAGGAAGCCGAGGCACACAGGATGCCTTGCTCGGGGCATCTCATCCCCAGTGCGAGGGGGAGCCCAGAGCCCGCTCAGCACATTCAGGGCGGGGTGAGGGTCCTGCTGCGAGAACCCGCGGGTAGAGTCCGGGAGAAAGGGCATCAGAGACCCAGGGACCCAGACCTGATGCAGCCACTAGGGGTGTTGTGACCCTTTCCTGGGGCCTCAGTTTTTCCAACTGCAAGATAAAGGATTGGACAAGACCACAGGATCTTGCCTGGGAGCCTTGCGTGATGGGTGGCTGCCGAGTGCCCTGGGCGCCCGAATGTTCGGCAGATTCCGGAGGCCGAGAGACGAGCCTTTTCCTGAGCAGAGTGTTCAGAGTTGTCATTAGGATCTCGGTGGGGATCCAGGAGCTTAAAAAAAAAAAAGGTTCTGCGGGCAGTTCAAACTCCAGCTGGGCAGTCCAGAGTCACCGTCCGGAATCGCGGGGCGCGTCTGTTCCTGCCGCTGCCCCCGCTGCGCGGCGCGGAGCTTGGGCGCCGAGATGCAGTCCCGACGCGGCGCCTGGCGGCCGGCGGGGAGGAGGACAGTGGCCAGGGTTCTGCGGTCATCCCAGCGCCCCGCGGGGAGGGACAAAGAAAGGGCGTAAGTCTGTGTGCCCTTCAGAAAGGAAGGTGCGAGTCCTGCTCTGGGCTCAGCCTCTCCAAGGGTCTCCCTCCCGTTCTCTACAACTCACTGGTTTTCCGGCCTGAGCAAAACCGTCACAAACCACAGTCCCGCAGAGAGGCCTGCGCAGTGACCGGAAGGGAGTGAGAAGGTAGGAGGACACGGAACGAGATGTGACCTGGAGGCAGGTTTCCTGCGCCGGAAGTGGACGCGGTGTGAGCACGAGGGGCCCTCCTGGGTGTGTCCTCCGCGCATGGGCGCAGATGGGGGCTTCTCCGGGGGTCTCCCCGGACCCGGCTCTCACACGGGCCTTTCAGTGGCATGTGAGGAGAAGTCTGCATCCCGTGCAGGCAGTCTCTCTCTCTCTCTCTCTCTCTCTCTCTCTCTCTCTTCCCCCCCCTCTTTTTAACACACATCAGACCTAAAAGTCTCTTTCCTAATAGTTGATTTTTTGCACAGAATACATTGTGCGGTTTTTGTTTGATTGTTTTGTTTTAAGGCCTTGAGTGACTAATAGGCAGGAACCATGTCAGTCCTGTGGCACTCGATCAAAGAACATGGAAGCCTGTGGCCTTGCCTCTTCAAGTGGGGGCCAGGATGGCAGGGCTCAGCGGAGCTTGGTGGGGTGACATCCGCATGGCAGACCAAGGACCCTAACCTAGTGGGGATCACTCTTTTGATTTTTAAAGATATTCTCTCACTGAATAACTGTGTTTCTGTATTTTTCACAGACATTGAGGGACTTTTCCCCGTTTTTTTTGTTTTTGGGGTTTCTGTTGTTGTTGGGTTTTTTCTTACAGGAAAAAATGACACTAGGGAAATTAAAGATCAAATAGAATATATCTTCAGGATATTTTAGGTTCCCAGATATGTACCTTGTGCTCCTCCCTTTTGTAACTGTTATAGGCACACATAGACTTAACTGGCAAATAACGCTGAAACAGTGAGGCTCTTGTCCCCTCCCAGACTAAAACTGCTTGCCTACCTGGACACAGGTGGTGGTTTGAGTGAGAAGGCCTTCGCTCAGATGGGGGAGCTTCCCCATTTTGTGACTCTGTATTTTACCTCTGGTAGGGTGTCTGTGTGGTTGGAGCCCTCGACAGTGCTCCTGGGATGACCAGAGCTGAACCGTGAGGGGCTTCCATGGAGGCTTACATCATGGTGGCTTTCCCTCGGTCTCCCTTGGGGTGGGCATGCAGACCCCTCTTGTATTAATGCAGAAAGACCTTCTTGGTCAGAAACCACCCCTTTGGGGAGGGATTGGGCAAAGCCACTGGGAGAGCACCTCAGAAGCACCTCAAAAGACTGAGGGCTAGGTGAGTTGGCCGGAGGAACCGTCCTCCCTGAAATTAGTGGAGATGGAACAAGGGAGCCTGTCGTGAAAAAAACCAGATGGTCTTTTCAAACTCTCCCACCTCTGTGTCTTTTCCCAACACGTGCACCTGCCAATAAGCCAAGGAACAGAAAAACTGCCCGGTTCTTCAAGGACTGTGACCTGAGCATGTAGGAAACAACTCATTTTATAGGTGAGCAAACTGAGGCTCAGGGGTTGAAGAAATAAGTTGAAAAGAATGAGAAACAGGGTGAAAAAAAAGAGTGTGGCCATTAAAAAAATAAAAGAGACAGAGAAGGATCTAGGCTAGACTGAACAGAGTCTCATATTTAAAATTAGCAAACGCTTGTTTTCTTAATCCTCTATTCCCAGCTTCCTGTCTGTAGATTCTGTCCGCCCCTTCCCACTTGGACACTAAGTACGGAGGTTTTGGATGGAGGACATGTTCCTACCCAAACCACCGACTGAGGGAACTCACTAACCCCAAGCACACACTGGCCAGGGAAACAGTGCCTCTCAGAGCTCTCTGGCAGTCTAGAGCTAGTGCCCCCCCCAGCTCCCCAAAACAGGAACATGAGTACCTTTGTCCATTTGGGTAGTGTGTGCCCCCAGTCCAGGGTGGCCAGCCTCCCTCACGCTTCCCTATAGGGAGGATGAAATGATAGACGTGCTAAAAATGCTAGATAATTTGGTATTCAGAGTGTGGGCTTTGGAGTCCAGCATTCTGAGTCTGAATCCCATCTCTGCCACTGAGGGACTGTGTGACAGAGGTGAGTGGTCCCCACCTCTATACTTTCCTTTCCTCATTTGCAGAATGGGGATGATGAGTTGAGCCTTATAGGATTGCCTTGGGGACCAGGGTTCAGTGAGTGGGTCAACGCCTGGCGCATATAGAGTTAAGAACTCAGGAATTACCAGCTATTATTAGTTTCCTTATCTTTGGTTATAAATATTTTAAACATTCTTTAAAGAGTGTAATTCTTCTGATTACCATAAAATAATAGACTGCCATTTTTTTTTCCTTTTTTTTTTTTTTTTTTTAAATTTTATTTTTATTATTTGCCCAAGGGGTACAGGTCTGTGAATCATCAGGCTTACATCTTTCACAGCATTCACCAAAGCACAAACCCTCCCCAATGTCCATAACCCATCCACCCTATCCCTACCCTCCCACCCCCCAGTAACCCTCAGTTTGTTTTGTGAGATTAGGAGTCTCTTATGGTTTGTCTCCTTCCCCATCCCATCTTGTTTCATTATTTTTCCCTCCCTACCCCCCACGACCCCCAACCCTGCCCCTCCAGTTCCTCATATCAGAGAGATCATATGATAATTGTCTTTCTCTGATTGACTTATTTCGCTCAGCATAATACCCTCCAGTTCCATCCATGTCGTTGCAAATGGCAAGATTTCGTTTCTTTTGATAGCTGCATAGTATTCCATTGTATATATATACCACATCTTCTTTATCCATTCATCTGTTGATGGACATCTAGGTTCTTTCCATAGTTTGGCTATTGTGGACATTGCTGCTATAAACATTCGGGTGCACGTGCCCCTGAGGAACACTACCTTTGTGTCTTTAGGATAAATACCCAGTAGTGCGATTGCTGGGTCGTAGGGTAGCTCCATTTTCAACTTTTTGAGGAATCTCCATACTGTTTTCCAGAGTGGCTGCACCAGTTTGCATTCCCACCAACAGTGTAGGAGGGTTCCCCTTTCTCCGCAACCTCGCCAACATCTGTCATTTCCTGACTTGTTGATTTTAGCCATTCTGACTGGTGTAAGGTGGTATCTCGCTGTGGTTTTAATTTGTATTTCTCTGATGCCGAGTGATGTTGAGCACTTTCTCATGTGTCTGTTGGCCATTTGGATGTCTTCTTTGGAGAAATGTCTGTTCATGTCTACTGCCCATTTCTTGACTGGGTTATTTGTTTTATGGGTGTTGAGTTTGAGAAGCTCTTTATAGATTTTGGATACTATAGACTGCCATTTTAAGAGGGTGGGCACCTTCTAGCAACAGAGACATCTCAGCCAGGTCAACTCAGCCTGTTCCAACAGGATTCCTGCCTCTGTGTGCTGTGGCTCTGGTAGGGCACTGACCCTCATCGGCAGGTTGGGGGGACTGTCCACCCTGGCCAGAATGTGCTGCCTATTTATTACACAAACATTTACCAAGCGCCCCTCCCCGCTGCCTTCACCATGAGTCACGTGACCAAGATGGCGTCCTGTTCGAGGAGGTGCACGACTGGACAATGCAGGTGGTCTCAGACCCTGGCCCAGTTTGGTTCTCACAGAAACCCTATGAATAGGTGTTGGTATGTTCATTTTCCGAAGAGGGAAATGCCTAAAGTCACAGAGCAGGCAAGGGATGGAACTAGAATTTAGCCAGGGTCTCTCTCCCCGTGCCTTTCCCTGCAAGCTCTCACTTCCTTGGGAGCCCTCTGTCTTACTGCTCTGCCAACCCCAATTTAATACCAGGCTGGAATGCCACCGTGTCTCTGCTGAGTGTGAATTGCCTGAGGAGAGAAACACAATTTGCTTGCCTTTGGTATGATTAGAGGATACCTTTCAGATAGAAGGAAGTTCATCTCTTGCAATGATACGTTCTTCTGTTTCCGATGGGAAGCTAGTAGGCAAAGGGGTATCCACTGGGTTTCCCACTTCCTTAAAGTGATCTTGACGTCTTCCATTTTGTTTGAAGAGGTGGAACAGGGAGAATGATTTACAAAGGGATCCTCAGGCCTACTCCAAGGAGCATCATTAGAGGAGCTGACAGGAAACAGCTGGAATCAGGTGGCATTTCCAATAAGTCAGCCAGGGTGGAGAGGGGTCTGCATTTGAGCAGTGCCTAGAGATAGATGCCCCCATCCACAGGGGAGTTTTCTTAGAAGAGAATGAGTGATATCTTAGCTGTGTGTGAAGATGAAAGGGAGCCAGACACGGATATGGGGGAACTGGAGGGACATTACAGGCATGAAAGCCCACGTGTTGGCAAGACATGGTGCTGGAAGGAGTAGTGGGGGCCAGAGGGAGGAGGGCCAGGGATGCCCCTTGAGGGCGTTTGAACTTACGAGGTGAGAGACGGCCTGGCCTGGGAGGGGTGCACCAGCGAGACTGAGATACGGGGCGGGGGGAGGTGTTGGATAGCTATTAGGGAGGGAGGAACTGAGTGGGGAGGGAGGAAGGAGGTGGCAGAAAGCCCACACTCAGGTTGCTCACAGCACAGGGAATGTTGACTCCATCCCCTGAGTCGGTGATGGTGGGAGGCATCTGGGTGAGACATGGAGCTTGACATGCCTGTGAGGCATCCTTCAGAGATGTCCGCAGGGCACAGGGGCCAGTTGGGGGTTCAGGAGAAGACAAGGCTGGAGAAAGCAGCGTCTTGGAAAAGAAGCCATCGAAATGGATGAGATGGCTCAGGAGAGGTAGAGGTTGGTTTGGGGATACAAGTCACCCTTAACCACACTTCAACACCCTTGGACGTGGCCTCCTGCTTTCCTCCCTCCTGGTCCCGACCCTGAGCTCCAGCCTCCCTGTTCTCCTGACTGAAGCCCCATCCCTCCAGGCACAGCGGACACAACCTCTCTGGGTTGCTGCTCTCCTCTGTGACTGTGCTCGCCTGTCCCGGGTAGCTCTGGGCACTGCGGCTCGCTGCCCTGTTTTGAGTTTCTTACGCTTCTGTCTCTCCCTGAGCACATCAGGGCCCCCTTGAGGGAGGGGCCTCGCCTTGCCCCTTCTCACTGTGGCCTCACCGTGGTGCAGACACCAGTCTGGAGTCTGCAGAGGTTGGACAAAGCAATTAAAGGACAGTCGGTGACTTGGCCAGCTCTGCTTCTGTAGGTCAGTGACAAAGCAGGCCTCACCCTTTGGGTTTTCAAATTTCCTTTTTAAAATCAGGAAACATTTCATACGTGCAGGAGAAGTATAGGGAATATTATAAGATTCACGTCCCCGCCTTCTAGAGCCGACTTATTGCCACTCTCCCTCCTAAATCACAGCCCAGGACAGAATACCTGGGGTCAAAATAACGTAAGTCAGATGGATTTTCCCACAAAAACAGAATTATAATACCAGGCCAGCTTTCTGACTGTGGGCCTGGTGCCAGTTGTTAGATTTTTTAAATGAGAATAAACACTGCACTTCATACCATATAAAGCTTTCTAAAGAGCCTATAAATCCGTCATTGGGTCCACACGGGCGAGCTGTACTGTCTCTTCAGTCACGCATGGGGGTGCTGTGCAAAGTTCTTCTCTTATTTCCTTATCACACTTTGTGTCTGGAGTGAGTTCCGCAAATCAAAAGGTAAAGGAGCGACTTCATCAGAGTCATAAAATTGGGGGAACTTCCTGGATGAGTTCCTTGTTTTTCTTGAAAGAATAGCTGGTTAGGTTTGCTAAACTAGTGTGGTAATCTGTGTTTCACGTTTGATCCTCGTTTCTTTTATTTTTTTAATTTTTATTTATTTATTATTATTTTTTAAATATGTTATTTATTTATTTGACAGAGAGAGAGAGAGACATAGCAAGAGAGGGAACACAAGCAGGGGGAGTGGGAGAGGGAGAAGCAGGCTTCCTGCCGAGCAGGGAGCCTGATTCGGGGCTCTATCCCAGGACTCTGGGATCATGACCTGAGCTGAAGGCAGACGCTTAACGACTGAGCCACCCAGGTGCCCCGATCCTCATTTCTTTTAAAAATTGACTTTTATTGCTATTTTTTTTGCTCTTATAAAATAATATGGGCATATTCTGGAAAATTCAGATAAGCCAAAAGAGCAAAAATAATTTGAGTCCCACCTAGGAACGGACATTTAATTTTCTGGAATGTACCCTTCCAGTCTTTTCTCTACACGTGCGTGTGTGTGTGTGGGGAATGTGTGCACAGGCATCTATCTGTCCATTCACACCCACACATTTTCTTCAGCAGCATGGGGCTAATACAGGCAGAGTGTTTGGGGACTGACTTCTTTGTTCCTATCGTGGGGGAACACCTGGCTCTATTGTTACACATTCTACAAAATCCTGTTAAGCCTGGAGAGATTTTGGCAGACATTCTGGAGAAGCCTTTTGGAAAGAGGTGGGGCCTTTGGGGGTTTTGAGAAATGGTTCTGGGGTCTCTTTTACTGTCCTCCACGTACATTTTCCTAGCTCAAGTATAGGAATCAGAGACCAAGGCACATTCAGGGCTGGAATCCGTCTCCTCCGATCGCTGCTCCAGCATAGTTGCTAGTTCGAGTTGCCCACCAGTGTAGTAGACTGAGAACATGGTGGGCAGAGATCATCTCGAGATATCACACTGCCACTACTGAGATGATCCTTGAGAGATACACATTTCTTTCCAGTCACCACAAGGGGAAAATATCTCATGCACTTTGTCCCCTCAGGCGTGGACACGGGGCATGGGGATGGAGGCACAAGTTTTTGGAATTCCTAGTACATTTGTAAGCCATCTAAACAAGATAGGAAACAGAAGCATCATTCTTACCCACCTTTCAAGGTACAAATATGGTTAAAGCATTCTTCCCTCCTTGACTTGCCTTAAGAGTTTTCTTGGTAGGTCCCTGGATTTCTTTTATAACCCTGGAGACTTAGGTCTCCAAGGAAGATATTATATGATTAAAGAGAACTACATCTTTAGTGTCTTAGATTCTTATTTTAGGAAGATGTTTCTAAGCCTTAATTTTCTCCTCTGTGTAATGGGAAAAATAGTAATATGCATTTCAATATGGTTGTTGTGAACATTCAATGAGATAATGTATATAAAGTGCTTCTTAGCATAGAATAAACCCTCGGTGAATATCAGATTTACCATTTTCTGTTAATACTGAATAGGAAAAGAAGCGTCTATTCGTTTGCATTTTGAGTTTGAGCACCCGATTATGATACATGTGATAAAAGTTCTTTGCCCTTGCTTAGTGTGGCATTCAACACATGTTGGCTGAATGAATGAATAAATCCTATGACTACAATTCGTTAAGATGCCTTGCCCACCAGAAGTCAATAATATGCTCTTTTTACACAGGATGTGCTCTTGAAAGATCTGTTCTATGTATTAGAAATGTTTAGGACTGGGGAGCCTGGGAGGCTGAGTGGGTAAAAGCTTCTCTGCCTTTTGGCTCAGGTCATGATCTCAGGGTCCTGGGATCGAGCCCCACATCGGGCTCCCTGCTCAGCAGGGAGCCTGCTTCCTCCTCTCTCTCTGCCTGCCTCTCCACCTACTTGTGATCTCTCTCTCTGTGTCAAATAAATAAATAAAATCTTTAAAGAAAATGTTTAGGACAACTTGATTTCTATATAGTTTTATTCCTATGGTCAAACAGGCACGGGAAATTTGTGTTTGGGAGGAGAGACAGACAGACAGATCTTTTCATAGACCTATTTATTCTTTGGAAGAAACTGTTGCGGCGGCTCCTGGTAACTATGTAATAAGGTCCCCACATGTTTCGAGGTTGGTAATTAGTGTCAAATCCTCAAATTCAGCAAGATCACAAACCAGGCCTTTCGGCCCCATGCTGGTGGTTTTCCATCTTGAATGCCGGAGGACGGTGTGGGGCTGTAGTGTGCTGCTCCGTGGGAGAGACCATGAGGATAGAGCTTCCAAGTCTGGGCCCCTGTATTGTCTTGGGGCAAGCCGCAGCTTTCTCTCATGCAGCTGGACACATTTTAGACTTTTGCACGTCCCCTAAATGAACCCTTCATGCCTTAACATTGTTTCCGGTGCCTTCGGCGGTCACAGTGTGACTGCATTGCAACCTCGTGCCTGTTTCTCTAGGCTTGTGTGCAGCATGTCACTTCCAATCTGGCAATCTTTTAGGGCTCGGGTTGTCATCTGTAAAATGAGGGACTTGGCAGAGAAGGCTCAAGGGCTCTTGGCTGCTTAGTCCAGACAAGTGGAAAGAGCACTGGGCCTGGAGTCATGCCCCGGAACTAACTCGAGCTGTTACCAGCGTTTGACCCTGAGACCCAGCTGCATCTCCTAGAGAATGAGCATAATGACTGTGGTTATTCTGAGAGTCAGAAAGAAATGATTCGTAGGTTGTTTGTGTGGGCAGAGCGGGGGATGCTGAGCTGTGTTGTCATCCTAGGTGCGTCGTGCTAACATCCCCGTGTGACGGTGTCGGTACCCTCCTACTGGGACTGAGCTAAAACCAAATAAGAAGCCACCAGGGAAATGATATTTTCTTCCTTCTTGTAACAGGAAATTCTGACTTGCACACTGGTTTGGCCCAGCCTTGCTGGAGAAATCTCCTGGGATGTGTCGTTTGCTACTTTGAACTTCCTGGTGCCAGGACTGCTCATCGTGATCAGCTACTCCAAAATTTTACAGGTACGCGTGCTTCAAGCGCCACAGCGGAACTCCACTGAGGCTCGGGGTGTTTTGGATGGACTTGGCTTTCCCAGTCGGAAATTACCTTATAGGGTTCATGCCGGTCCCATCCTGGCCCCCTGCCCAGGTCCTCTCCTCTGCAACACGGAGGGGCAAGAGTTTGGCATTTTTTTTAAAAAAGTGATATCTTTGTGACTGTTATTATGATTTTTATTATTTTGCTCATCACTTAAGTAATGCAAAGCTCATTGTAAAAAATTAAAGACATGTAGAAATGTATAACACAGAAACTAAACATCTACTCCCATTGTTGACAGTTCAAAGTACATTTTTCAGATTATTTTTCTTATACATTTACCTATATACATACTTTTATGCCATGTGTTTATGTATGTTATATATATCTATATGATAAACCATATAAAATGTTCAAATATCAACCATATGTCAAGGTTCAACCCAATGTTTTGTTTGTTTCAGATTTGAGATAACACTGTAAGTTTCTTTTTTCGACTTAACACCGGATTGCAATATCTTTCCATATTTGTTTTTATATCTCTGCCTCATTATTTTTAATGGCTTCATGGTCTTCCATCATATGGATGTGACATAATTTATTTTACGGGCTTTTGGGTTGAGTCCCTTGTTATCCCATTACAAACAGCAATACAGTGATGGAGAATGCACACGTCTAAAAACTTTTCATTGCAGTATAATATACATCCAGAAAAGCATACCCAGAATTCAGACACAGCTCACAAGGTGACCACACTCCTAGAAGCAACTCCCAGAAACAAAATGAGAAACAGAAGATTACCAGAAGCCCCTTCCCAATTGCTACCCTACACTTCCAGAGAAGGTGCTTTTCCAAAGCATGGTGAACCAGAAAGCGATCTCTACCATCGAAGAGTGAGGATGTCCAGGGACAACGGAGAGGACCCTGCCGGCCTGGCTCCTGCCTCTGGACGCAGCCCATTCACATGGGCGCAGGCAAATGGCATGTGCTCATGCTCATCTCAGAAGGTTTAATACAAAACCTTGAGTCCTCTTGGAGGTTTATAATTGTTGAATCTTGGTTTTTATTGTATATTACAGGTCATGTGGCAAACGAACTTATTGAAGTGGGGCCTTGTAGGTCCTGCCTGCTATCTGGCCACTTTTATGGCCCTTTCTTTGTAGCTGAGGATCTGTAACCTTCTTAGATGCTCAGAACCCAAAACCAGGCCAACCTCCATCTGGGTCTGCTAATTCTGGGTCCTGTGGGAGATGGCCTGCCATGTTCTTCTCTAGACTCTTCCCCACCCATTGACTTGTGACCCACTTAAGTGACACCCTTGTTAAAGGGTATGAAGCAGATTCAGGCCTGGAGTTAAGGTCTGTAACGTGCTTGCAATGGGGACCTGGCATGTAAATGCTATGTCAGTATTAGCTGTCATTACCTTAAAAGAAAAGGAGTAAGGGGAAAAGGAAGATAAAATTTCGAATGAATTCTTTAAAAATTATTTGACAAATATTTATGTAGTATTTACAATGTGTCAGGAACAAATTCATTTAATCCTATTAAGAATTACAGATGAGGAAACCAGTGCACAGAGAGGCTGAGTAACTTGCCCAAGATCACACAGCGCGTAAGCAGCAGGATCAGATTTACACTCGGGCAGTCTGGCCCCAGGGTCCTAACACTTTAATTCCTCAGACATTTGCTAAGGAACTGCTCTATGCAACATGTTGGTGGGGAGTGGAGATTGGTCAAGAGTGAGCAGGTCGCATTCTTGATCCAGAAGGAGCTTCAACCCAGGAAAGGGAGGGACAGACAATGGTGTTGCTGCTCCATGCGGTGAACCCCTGGTTCTCTGGAGGGAGTGGTGCTGGGACTCAGCGTGGAAACACACGGCAAACCATTGAGTCCTGCGCAGAGGTAGGAAGTGAATGAGGGGAAGGAGAGAGAAGAGCAAAGGGCCGTGAGAGGCAGACAGAGAGACAAGAAAGGGCTCTTTTATTTTTATTTTTTAAAGATTTTATTTATTTATTTCACAGAGGGAGAGAGATCACAAGGAGGCAGAGAGGCAGGCAGAGAGGGGGGGGGGGAAGCAGGCTCCTCGCCGAGCAGAGAGCCTGATGCGGGCCTCGATCCCAGGACCCTGAGATCATGACCTGAGCCGAAAGCAGAGGCTTTAACCCACTGAACCACCCAGGCGCCTGAAAGGGCTCTTTTAATAACCTGGTTTTTGAGTCCTTGTCATGTGGCCTTTGGCAAGATACTTATTTTCTGTGAACCTCAGCTCCCTCATCTGTGAAGGGCCATGAAGGGTGTGAAGGTATCACCTTCTGAGGGAGAATTGACTTATCCCACTCTCTTCTGTCTTTTTGGTCTCCGCTCAAAAGGCTCTTCCCCAGAGACCCTCCTCATCACTCTCTAGTCCCTTATTACCCTGATTTATTTCTCTTCGGTGCACTTACAACCCCTGTCATATTCCATTTATGTGTATTTATTTGTAACGCATCTGTTTGGCTCACTAGACTACAACTCCATGAGGTCCAAGACTGTTTTGTTTCCTGCTGTAGCTCCCTGACTAGCACAGAGCCTGGCTTATTCATTGTAGACACTCAGTAAACACTCACTGAATGAGGAAGATGCAAACTTTGGGTCACACTGAAAGGGCCTAGGGTACCTTCTTCTTTTGCACAGTGGGAAAATCACTGAACAAAAAGTCCTAAGACCCTGATTCTAGTCCAAGCTTTATTATTGTGTGACCTCAGGCAAGTCATTTAACTACTGTGGGCCTCGGTTTTGTCTGGAGATACATAGGCCTCAGTGGATTGTTTAACACAATCAAATGAGAGTGTAGATACGATAAAATTTCAAACAGGCTGCTAGACTTTAATTGGAAAGAGATCTAGCATTGTGATTTTGAAAATCATGCCAATGCAAATAGAAGACTTAAAAAAAATTTACTTTCCACCCCACTAGCTAAACTTACTATCGCCCATTTCCCGGGAGGACTATGGTGTTTGCCCTCGTTTTGGACTCGTGGGTTTGCCAGGCAGGGAACTTGGAAGCAGGTAAGCTGCCAGGTGGACCGAGTGTGTGCACGGGCCCTCATAGCCGGCGTCTCCCGCTGAAACACACTCGTAGCTCAGACACACCAGATCAGCTTTTCAGCTGAGATTCTTCTGTCAGGAGCATAACTCTGTAAATTGAACATCAGTGTTAATCCACTCTTTTCACAGAGACCCAACTGGCAAATCACCGGAAGTCAGAAGATACGTAACTCCACCTGCCGCCCCTTTCCCTCTTGCCTGTCAGTATGGCCTCTGACTCAGTTTCCCTGCATGGGCCTGAGAAGTGCCTCTTTAAAATCACCATGACCTTTTATTCCTCTAAAGCAGCGGCTCCCCTGAAGCCCTCTCTAGAACGCCACACGCTGGTAGATGTTAATAAAGGGCCCATGACCCCATGAGTTTGGGAAATGCTGGTTCATCAGGGGTAAGTGAGCTTCTTCACTGCAGCACTTCCGAGGGCTTCATTAGGCTTACGCACTTTGAGAGTTTCCGACGCAGGAATAGAGGAGGCAGCGCTGCTAAATCTGGCCTGGACCCCCTTCCCCCACAGAGCATCCCTCCGCACTGGGGCCCCGTGGATCTCCTTGGGGGAACACTGCTTTCGGTTCCTGCCCCGGGGCTGCTTCTGCCCGAAGCAAGGGCTGAGAGCAGGCCTCAGCCGGGCTCTTCCTTCCAGAGCTGCTCCACGAGCTCGGGGCTGTGTTACCGCCTTCCCTCCTTCCTCTTTCCCCGTGACTTGAGCATGCTATACACCTTCAGTGCCTTTTTCCAATCGATCCTTTCCGAGGGCACTAGTCTCCCGGCCACTCCCCAGTGCCTTCGGTGGGGCGGTCCGGGCTCGCGCTTGGGGCCTGGTTTACATCCTCACCCAGCAACCACTGCCCCCGCGCGGTGAGATGCTTCTGGCCCTGGGCCACTTGGACATTTCTTGTTCCGCCTTCTCGTTCTCCATGAATTCGCTAGAACGGAAAGCGGGGTGGGCAGGGCTCCCTTCTTTCTGGCCGACTGTCCAGCGCCTGTAAAGGTATGAGGCACATGGTGGGGGCTCAGTAAACGTTTGCCAAGTGAGCGTCTAGCTTGAAGTTGGACAAGCCTCCCCCGATCTCAGCACTCACCTGAGACAGGAATTCCGTTGCAGCTAAACATGAAGGTGTTAGGTCGTGAACATGCAGCCTTTCTCCACGTCTGGCCCTCATTCCTGAGCTCTGGGGCCTGCTTGCTGGTGACGGAGAGGGAGGTCGGTCCTCTGGAAGGACTGAGTCTATTGTCGGAAGAGTCTAATCTGGAGGCTGCTGATTGACCGAGCAGCCCCCAAAGGAGAGCCGACCCCTAGGGCTCGAGCTGTGTCGGTGGGGACCCGCCTCTCCCTGCACCCACTCGTTGGCACCCCTCGGGTGGAGGCACGGAGTGGCAGAGGTGTGGGTGGAGAGAAGGTTCCCTCGGGGCCTTGGGACCCTGGCATGGGTGTGAAGGCAGTGCGTCTCAAAAGGACAGTTTACAGAGTGACTCTTCTCAAAGAACTGGGAGAAAATCCCAAATTCGTCATTCTAAATTGGTAGTCCCCGTGTTTTAGTCAGCAAGGATCACCTAGGAGTTCGTGAGAAGTACAGTTTTCGGGCTGCTCAGACCCACCAAAGTGAGCATCTGACGGGGGGCCCAGGCACTCGCCTGGCGACTCTGATGTGGTGGCCACGGACCGCATTCCTGGGAACACTGACCTCGCTCCCCGCAGGCACACCCCCCTCCCCTCCCGCAGGAGAGGAGCTCAGGCACCTCCCCCTGAGGTGTGCTTCCCCTCCCCCACCCCGCCCTGGACCATGAGCCCTGAGCAAGTCACCTCACGTCTCAGAGCCTCCATCTCTTGTCCCTAAAATGGGACAATGACAGAACCTACCCCATAGGCCTGTTTTAAAACAGGATTAAAGTTAACCCTCAAGTTAGTGGAACACTGAATTTCTCCTAAAACACATGAAGCATTCTGTGTGATGACAGAGACATTTTAAAGCCTGGGTAAAAGTTAACTAGTCTCATCGCCTAATGTGGGGAGAGGAGCAGCAAGGAGCCACACCAGATTATAATAAGCCCATTTTCTTCTCACTCCCTGAAAGTCGTGGGAATCACAGGCAGAGGAAATGGTAGCATCAGTCAGTGCTAAAAACAGACCCAACCACTAACCCATCCGGACCGTGAGTCAGCCCGTTTCTCGGTCTGCTCACAATCACTGGCAGGCACTTGCGGGAGCCCCGGGTCACGGAAGCCACAGGGCTGCCCAGCCCCCAGGGAGCCTGCACTCTGCTGGTGGTCCCAGGTAGCCGTGATGCATCGGTGTCGACCACGTGACACAGGCCACATGGCAAGGGTCACGTGAGTACATGAAACAAAGCACGGTGGGATGCCATGTGGGAGACGAACCAGGAAGCCTTCTCAGTGTTGCTTACATTAAAGTTTGGAGCTGTAGGTCAGGCAGAAGGATTTCCATTGGTGGAAATAGTAGATGGTAGGAAGGAACTACTTTAAGATTAAGAGCATGGGCTGGAGTCAGACTGCCCAGGTTTGAAGCCCAGCTTTGTGACTGCTTCGCTGGGTACTGCTGGGCCAGTTCCTCAACCTCTTTGAGCCTCAGTTCTCTCCTCTGTAAAATGGGGATCATCAAAGCACCTCTGTCACAGAATTGATATGTACAGGGCCTGGCACATAGTAAGTGCTCAATAAATAGGAATTTACATCATCATCACCCAAAAAATATGTCCAAGACACTGTACGAGGAACTCTAGCCTTCTTGGCAGGGCCACGTGGACAGCACAAACAGCACAAACGACGAGGCTGCTGTCGGTGTCATCCCTTATGTGCCCACCCCTGTGAGGTGACGGTCCCCTTCTGTGGGTCTGATCTCCATGTAGCTGGGGGTGGTGCCAACAGATCCCACTGATCAGGGGATCATTCCCAATGGCCCACACACCAGGCATCACTTTCAGGCTGACTTCTGGCAGCAGCTGTTCTAGCAAATGAGCAGCCTCCTGACTCCGCCACCTTCCATTGCCCTCACCTCAGGGGCCCGTGGCAAGACTAGGATCCATTTCCATTTTTCCTGTAAAGGAAAGGAACTGAATGTGGGGGTTCAGTGTGCTCTTTCTGCCTAGACTGGCCATACCCTCATGCCATCACCACTGCCCCCTCTGCCACCCGACACCCGGGGGGAGGGGCGGGAAACGGACAGGGGTGCGTGCTGCCGCTTCATCCAGGACCCCTCCCCCTAAGGAAGGCAAAATAAATAAAATACCCATCAGTAAGGGCCTGGATAAATCCGGGTACAGCCACACTCTAGAACCTCTGCAACCACTGACAAGATAACAAGAATGAAGGGCTTTCTCTCTGGGTGGGTATGGAAGGAGCGCCACTATACACCGCTGAGAGAAAAAGAAGAAGGGTTAAGAACGGGCTGCGTGGCATGGTCCCATGTGTGTGCAAAGCAGAAGTGCAGAGGCGAGTGCTCCCGTGGCCAGGCATGTGTGCGATAGCAGAGCACTCCCAGAAGGACATCCAGGCCCCTGGTCACTGGTCTCTTCCAGGCAGTGGAAATGGAGAGTACAGGAGGCCACAGGCCTAATATTTGTAATTTGATCTGCTTCGGTATCATATTGGTTGAGTTTGTACTGCTTTTGTACATACTGCTTTTATACAATTACTTACCTCTTTCAAAAAAAAAAAAAGAAATACTAGGGAAGATGTGTGTGTGTTAAGTCGGTTTGGGCTGCCATCACCAAATACCACAGACTGGGTGGCTTGCGAACCACAGAAGGGTATTTGTCACAGTTGTGGAGGCTGGAAGTCTCCAGGCTGCAGACTGTCCACTTGTCACTGTCTTCACGTGGTGGAAGGGCCGAGGGATCTATCCTGGGACTCTCCCCTGATGCCACTATTCATGAGGGCTTGGTTCCCATAACCTGGTCTCCCCCCAAAGGCCCTGCCTCCTGATGCCATAACCTTGGGAATGCGGGAACATTCCACCATATGAATGTAGGAGGACGCATTCAGACCATAGTAGTGAGCTTCTGTTTACATATTTCTCTTTTAGACCATCCAATTCAGCCTTTTCACTCCTCTGCATCAACTCCATTTACAATATGGGTGATTTTCTGCCTTCTTTCCAGGGAGGGGGGGTCAGCCAGGTCCCCCATTTCCCCAGAGCATCCTGAGTGCAGGCAGCTGCCAGGCTGCCGAGACAGGTGCTCTCTGCACAAAGTTTCAAAGCTGAATTGTCCCAGGGTAGCAAGGATGGCAGATTTGAAGTCTGGATACTTTGCTCCTCCTAAGTCAAACCCCCCAACATCCTGCGGTAAATTGTGGTCTGGCTCTGTTTTGTGTTCCTGCAGATCACAAAGGCATCAAGGAAGAGGCTCACGGTGAACCTAGCTTACTCGGAGAACCACCATATCCGCGTGTCCCAGCAGGACTTCCGGCTCTTCCGCACCCTCTTCCTGCTCATGATCTCCTTCTTCATTATGTGGAGCCCCATCATCATCACCATCCTCCTCATCTTGATCCAGAACTTCAAGCAAGACCTGGTCATCTGGCCATCCCTCTTCTTCTGGGTGGTGGCTTTCACGTTTGCTAACTCAGCCCTGAACCCCATTCTCTATAACATGTCACTGTTTAGGAACGAATGGAGGAGAATTTTTCACTGCTTCTTTTACCCGGAAAAGGGAGCCATGTTTACAGATACGTCTGTCAGAAGAAATGATCTGTCTATTATTTCCAACTAATTAAATGTTCTCCATAGGCAGAGTTTATCACCCTCTGGAAGGCCCTAATATGTTTTCAAAGGGAGTTAATTTCCAGGACCGTCACATCAACGTAGCCTGCTTTAAGAGAATGTAAGCTATGCAAATACACATTTATAGCATCCATCAATTAAGGGGTGATCATTCAGTGTAACAGTTTTACCCTTTATAGAAGGTTTTGCTATGGGCTCCTTTTAAATATGAACTTTTTCCAGTACGTTTGTAATATGATTGAGTTTAATAAATGTTTATTTATAACTTCAGCAATCACATCTCTTACATGTAAAGCTGGTTTCTGGAATGAGTCTTGGAAATGATCCCAGACCCAGATTTCTCCTTGAAGGGTCACGGTCTCTCTAGGTACTCCCCTCCCCAGACTTGCAAGGCCTCAAGACCATTCACTAATGTCAAGAACACTTGAGGAATTTCCAAGGAATAATTAAAGGTGACTTTAGTTTTTCATTTATAAGAAATGCCATGGACCCCTTTGGGAGAAGCCATGTCATGAGATCAGAGAGGAAATAGGATGATTCAGAACATTGGAAGTGAAAGCACAGCAGATTCTCTCCACTAATCCACCTGTCAGCTCCTCTTAAGTACATGCTGTGGCCAGATAGCCACAGCCCCTACCCTTATGGAGCTTACTTACCTTCTGTTGGGTTAGGGGAGAAGCACTAAACAGAAGCCAGTAAATAATAGAAATAGAAGTCAGTAGAGTGGAGTAATATCAGGAAGAAAATAAGACAAGGGTGGCAATTTGGATGGGGTAGGGAGGGGTCTAGGAAGACCTTTCTGGGGATGATATTTGGGCCAAAAGGTAAACCACAAGAAAGAGCCAACCATTGAATCCCGGGAAGTGGGGCTTTGCAGACCTTGCAGACACTGATCCTGGTGCAAAGGGACTGGTATGCTTGTGGGACAGAAAGAACTTTGGTGTAGGTGAAGCAAACTATTGACTGAGCTTCTTCCATGCTACAAACTGTCCTTCATGCCAGGACAGAGGGGAGTCTTGCTGGAGCCCATTGATTAAGGTACAAGGCTGGACTAAGAAGGGTCTGGGAGGCCACATAAGGAGTTTATTCTGTTCAGTGGGCAACCACTGGAGGTTTGCAATTGGAGATTAATAGGACTTAACATATACCTTTAAATATGACTCCGGCTGCTGTGCAGGGGATGGACTTTAAGGAGCAAGAATTAAAAAAAGACCATTTAGGCGGCTGCTGAAGTAGAACAAGAGGGAAGTCAGAGGGGGGTGGCCTTAGTGGGCCTTTGTGGGGGTTTGTGAGAAAGGATCTCGGGACTTTTGGGAAGCAAGCATTATTTACAGATGGACGGGATGTAGAATGTGGGGGAAAGAGGAGATTCGAGGGTGACTCCTGACAATGGTTGGATGGCTGGGCAGACCAGAAAAATAGGAACGACTAGAAGAATGGCAGGTGCGAGAACCAAGAGTTTTGTTTGGGGCATATAAATTTGAGATCCCAATGCGATCCTAATGGAAAGTAGGCAGTTGGATGCAGGGATGTGGGACTTGAGCCAAAGATACAGTGTTAGGAGTCATCAGGTAGTGTTTACAGGTCTTTCGTTTTATAAAATATCCCTGGGACAAAGAGATGGGGAAGAGAAACCAGAGCCGAAAAGAAGCTGTCACTTGGAGCCAGGACAATGACTGGAATGTGCAGCAGTGTAGGGCCTGGCACACAGTAGGTGCTCAACCAATCTTTGTTGCAGAGTAAATCAGCGACATGGGTTGCTGTCACTCACAAGGTTTCTTGAATAGCTTGCTTCTGAAGTAAGATTTATGGGGATCACAAGCTTGAGAACAAGAGGCCAGGGATCTTTGGCCCAACTTTAGTTACTAGATTTGGTAAATTAAGGCTGTTTCGTGATGTGATGGGCGGCTGTGTTAGAGGCATCTGGGATTGTCAAACTGAGGCTGAAGGGTCTGGCTCCAACAGCCTGCTGTCAGGTGTGAATGACAGGCAGAGCTTCCCCCCATCCAGCTGCCTGTCTCCCGCCTTGCTGCTGGGGGAACACAGCACATCGAAGCGGGGGCTGGGGTTACCCAGGGTGCCCTTGGCTCCTTGATACACCAGCACGTGCCCTGCCCTGCTTCCCGACACCTTTCACGGATGTCAGCCTGGCCTCACCGCTAGGGCCACACGGCTCCTCAGTGCTCTCACGAGTCCTCACCACACCCCGTCAGGCAGGTACCATTTCCCCATATTTCACAAGAGTGAGGCTCAGAGAAGCGACATAAGCAGCTCCAAATCACACAGTTAATAGGTACCTGAGCTGGATTTTGACTTAAAACCAAGACTTTGGTACCAAAGCCTTGATGCCTTTTCCAAATAAAAACCTGAGGCTCCTGGGGGCTCCTGGGGAACAAAGCCGAACGGCTCTGCATGCGGTGACATACCGAGTTCACGGTGCCACTGATGGTGTGGACACTGGTGATCCGCCCAAGCCCTGCTACTTCGAGCCCCCGCAAGCCCCTTTCCCACACTCCAGTGGGAGGCGCCACGATCTTTCCACGGATCTGGTTTCCAGGGCCCCATCTCCTAACCACCCCCACCTCTCCTTCAACATTCTAGCCTCATGTGAACTAAGAAGTGAATTAAGTGCTAGAGACCATGAAGGGCTGGGGGTGAGCCCACCATCACGCCTTGCTCATGAACCTAGGGTCAGCTGCAGCCTTGAGCTCATTGCCTGGCCTAGCCAACACTCACCTCCTCCTTTGGCCTCCAGTATCTTGGTCAGGCTTGTTAAGGCCTTTCTCCATTAATGGGGAAGCCCCCTTTTTGGGAAGTCAGGAGAAACCACAGTCATTAATAATGGAGATTAGGCACCAGAACAGGCCAAAAGTCATAAAGAGCAGGGAGAGACTTCCTAGTATATAAAAGCGCATCCCACCCAACCATCTACAGGACTTGTTACGTTGACACAGACTCAGCACGAATAAAAACCCAGATCATAGGAAACGGTTGACTATATTTTAATAAATCAGTCTGGAATCCTAAACCTTAAACAATTCCTTAGAAAATTCCAGGAAAGACCATCATTTGAGTACAGATTCACTTATCCCCACATATATTGTTAGGTGTACTGAAGTTCCGTGCTTGAGGGGAGGGGAACAGAACAGGGCAAACCAAACTCCTAAGATAAGATGGAGTTGAAGGCGGCATGAATTAATGGGAACTTCTCCGATGAAACTCTATGTTGCTACAGAATGTTGTGTTCTGATCTACCGTCACAGTAACCTGAAATAGAGGAGACAGTCATTGAGGACGGAAAGATGGACCCTGTGTTCAATGTACACAGCAAATATCATGATGGCCTTAGGGCTTGGCTGTGTTCAAATGTTTCTTGTAAGGTCACAGCTAGATGTGGCTGCGATTCAGTGGCACCTTCCAGACTCTTCCTGAAATGTTTGGAATCTCTCTGGGGGCAAGAGAGGGGCTGAGAGCATAGGATCTGCTGTCTGAAAGTTTTCCTTTGCTTTGTCTTAAATTTGTTTCACTGCATTTCGAAGGATTGGGAACAATTCCTCCTATTTAGGGAAGTGGGGGCCAAATCAGCCTGGCCTTAGCTGCCATGCAGGTGGCCTTATGGGATGTTCAGCGTGTCCTGTGTCAGGTGTCACCAGGCAGCGCCACAGCAGGCTTCAGGTCACAGAACAACCTTGGTTTGCATCCAGCTCAGGTACTCGTGGGATATCTTGGGCAACCTGTGTGGTCCTTCTTAGCCTGCGTTTTCTCATCAGTAGAGCACAGATAATGAGAGTATGGGCTTCATAAGGTTCTCTGAGGGTTGAGGGGGTAATGCAGGGGGTAATGCATGGCAGGGGCCTGGCTGTGGTCTGCTCCTCGCCCCGCCCTACATTTAGGCTGTGCCCAGGATGAAGCATCAAAAGCTTGTTTTTTCATGTTTTTGGTTTGGGGTCCTATCTGTTGGGGGTCGTGTGGGCCAGCTAGTTAGATGAGCAACAGAAAATTTCAGTTTTGATCTTTTTCTACATTTTGGCATTACCCTATTTGGACTTTGAAACTCAGTTTCCCGTGGGAGTGAGGGAGTGTCATTTCAAAATAGACTGCAAACTTTCCTCCAGAATGGTATTGGTTTTTAAATCAAGATCCGACAAAGGTAACATCTATAAAAAGATTCACTGGTTGTTCCAGGGACTCTCAAAAAACGTAAGGGAGGAGATCCAGCTAGGCAATTTCATGGTTATTTAGTTCCATATGAGAAAAAGAGCATTTGTTGAAACGGTTCTATTTTGAGCTTTGCTATGGTGATGTCTCTCTTTCACTTTTTACACCAAAGGCCATGATTGGTGCCCCGCCCTTCACTGGCGCCACTGAATTTCGGAACAATATGAATGCAGTCAAAATGTTTTTTTTTTTTTTTTTNNNAAATGTTTTTTTTTTTTTTTTTGGGCAGCGTGGCCAGGGATAAAATCATGTGACCACAGGTCGGGCCTCGGGGAGCAGATAAAAAGGAAGAGCCTGTCTTCTGCAGCTTTACTTCATTAAGAGTGCCTGGCTTTCCCCCCAGTCCTTCTGAAACAGTACCAAGAAAAATCTGGTCAAGAAAGACCAAGATGGGGCGCCTGGGTGGCTCAGTTGGTTAAGCGTCTGCCTTCGGCTCAGGTCATGATCTTCGGGTCCTGGGATCGAGCCCGGCATCGGGCTCCCTGTTCAGCGGGGAGTCTGCCTCTCCCTCTACCCTGCCCCCCCCGCTCTTGCTCACACTCTTACTCTCAAATAAAGAAATAACATCTTAAAATATTTAAAAAGAAGGACCAAGCTGGGTCCCATGGGGCTTCTCATACTCCCTGTTTTCTCCCACTTGCGGATGAAATGTTTTCCCTGGAGTGCGGGTCCAAACACGCTGCCCGCCGACCCCGCCGGGAGAGTCAGGGCGCCCTGCTCCCCGCTGCCCACTCACCATTGTGGACGATCAGCCTGTACTGTCTGGCCAGGCACAGCTCCTCCTGTCTCTGGCGCACGATCTTCTGCACTTCCGGGGGAAGGCCGCTGGGGTCGCGAGCAAACACGAAGGAGTAGCTGTCGGCACAGGTGCCGTCCAAGTTCAGGAGGCGGCAGGAGTACTGCACGGCGTAGGTGTCATAGTCCGTGTCGATGATCCAGTGGTCATCGTCTGCAAGCCAGAAAGCCACAGAGCCAATGCCTCTCCCCCGGCAGGTTCAGGGGTCAGGGAAATACCAGGCTCAAGAAACCGCGCCTTCCTGAAACTGGTTTCACTCATTTCTTTAGGAAGCAGGAGGCTACAGAGACTTCTGATGGCTTTCACAAAATTAGGAGGACATAGAAAAGAATCCTGGGGTCGGGAGGCGGTGGTGGGCGGGGGGTGGAGGGGAGAACCTCGATCACTTCAGTGATCATCTCTCCCTGACAATAGATGTGCTCCTATCTGTCCAAAGAACAGAGAATGTGAGCCCACTGAAACCATAAAACAGACCTTCCTTCTGTCGTCTTCTCCATCTAGTCTCCAGCAATATCTGTGCCTTTGTGACTGACGTCTGATAGCCGCCAGCTTCTGTCTCACTGCCCCCCTGCCCCTCGATCCACTGGACGATGCTTCACGGCTACCCTGCTCCAGCCTAGTTCTGGCTTAGTAGTAACCTGACTCCCTTGTCCACGCTGGCAAGAGAGAGTGGTTTCTGTGTCGAGGGTGCAAGAGGCCCACCCTCCAACATCACAGTCCTTTCTTCGAGCTTGTACCTTTCAGATCTCCCCAGACAGAGGCAGAGCTGAGCCCCTGAAGAATTCAGGTTTTATTCATTCCTGAGGCTGGGAGGTAAGCCAGGAGGAAGTGTACGCAAAGGTGCCATAAATGTCGACAAGGGCAGGATGAGAAATAACATGAATAAGAATGTCCGCTGGAGAGACTGGCACTGGAGAAACAGTGATGGCAAGTGTATCCAAACACTTTCTACGTGGTAAAAAGTGGCACATCTCTACTTAATGTCCTCATTGACATGGAACTCATGGTGAGGACTTTCTGAGCACTTAATTACGTATCAGTCACCACGTAGACAGGTTCCATGTTTTCTCAATTATTCCTCACACCTACCCGGAAGTGCATACTGTTATTTCTATTTTACCGATGAGGAAACTGAGGCACAGAGAAACTAAATAAGTTACTCAAGATCACAAAAAGCAGGACAGAACCGGAGCCCACATGCCTAACGTCTCCACCACACTGTCTCCAGGCAGTAGGTAAGTTGGGGAGAGAAGGGACAAGACACAAGAAACAAAACACCTCTATGCTTCTGTCTCACGCCGAGGCCACGAAGTGGGTGATGCTCTCTGCTCTATGTTGGTTCCACGTGGGAGGAATGCAAAGGAACCCGGGTCCCCCGGCATCAGAGAGCATAAGGGAGGCCTCTCTTGCCCACCCTAAGTCACCTCTCGGCTCTGAGAACCCCTGGAGTGGCAGCCAAGGAGGGGTTCGGCCCGAACTCAGGCCTGCGGGACAGCTGCCCAGGAGTGGGTCCTGGAGCCCCCCGTTCTGCTCCCTCCAGGGTCCCCCGAAGGAAGAATGAGCCACCAACGTACCTTCTAGGCTTTCCCACAGGACAGTGTCAGAGGCCAGAGCTGGGGGTGCCCAGACACATGACCGCTCTGTTATTCATCAGACGGGCCAGGAACAGAAGCCATGCAGCCGCCTGCTGGGCCTCGCCCTAACCACGGGCTCCCCTCACAGGCTTCCGAGCCTCTGGGCAGTCTTCCTCTTCAGCAAGTGAAGTCATTTCTTCCCTGGTGGTGGGGCTCAGTGTGTGTGCCACCGGAGGCACCCTAGCAGCCTGCCCCTCAGACACACATGCACTCTTCTTTGAAACGTTACCCCGATTCATGATCGAGGCAGCTATTAGCTCAGCCAATCTGCAGCTTAATTTCCTTTTTCCAAGATTGTTGCCAGAAGTGAATTCTGACATAAGAACTAAGTAACTCTTAATGCTTGGTTTTAAGAAAATGGACTACCGTTCTTCACTTTAAAAGAAAGGCCTAAGTTGGTTTGGTTTATCTCCAGGCTCTTTTTGGCTAAATAGCTCAAAGACAACGAAGAATTTCAGTCCTAACAATCTTTACTAGACCCTCCCTCCTGAGATGGGAGATGACCTCGGAAGAATGAACGCGGTCTTCCCAACTCCAAATTCTGTGGATCGAATTATTTAGAGCAGTTTCTTAAGCTTCAATGTGCAGAAGGAGCATTCCTAAGGACCACAGCAAACCTACAGACTCCGGGCACCCCCAAGACTTGCGGATTCAGTAAGTCTGGGTTTGAGCTCACAAATCTACACTTTTCATAAGCAACCGGCTGATCTATCTAGATATAGGTGGTCCAGGGACCCCGGCTTCAAGAAACTGCTATCGACAATCAAGCCCACGTTATTTAGCCTGCAAAGGCCTCTTTACCAGCAGAGGGACAGACTTTAACTGGAAAGCAGACAAAGGAGAATCTTTGTCCAGGTCTTTCAGGAGAGGCCCAAAACAATGATGATCAAAGCTGCTATTTTCCGAGAACTTATTTGCATCAGGCTAAGCATTTTTCATGCATTACCTTAAAGTGTCCTCCCAACACTCTTAGGAAACAGGCACTCTTCTTTATCCCCATTCCACAGATCAGGAAGTCAAAGTTCAGAGAGGCTAGTCATTGATGAAACCTGCATTCAACCGAGACCGGTTGACAGCGGCGGCCTGTTTGCTGCTGTTAGAGCTGGGACAGAAGGAGGCCAGCACAGACCGAGTCTCCTGACACTGAAATTTAATACTGAACCGTGTAAATCTATTACACTTAATATTCAAATAATACGACCACAGATTTAGTAAGCACTTGTTCCTGAGTTATTTTCTCTGCCTAAGTGTACCTCATTTTAAACACACCTGTTTGGTAGAAGGCAGCACGTGTAGAAGGGGAGAGATCAAGAGTGCAGGCCACTCTCTGAGGCCTCGGGCCTTCCCGACCAAGTCAGGGTTTAATGTCAGACCAAGGTCAAGGAAGAAAGAAATCGGCACAAGGAAAGAAAGTAGGGGATGTAGAAGCCCTACCCACCCCCAAAGCATGGAAAACACAGGAAGGTTGAAGCATCAGATGCAGTTTGTGGGCTACTTAGAAAACAGAGGGACGGCTCATGCCCTTTCTCATGCCCTGGGCAAAGAGGTGTCACTCAGGGCGACTAAGTAGCCACGTTAGGCTAGTCACTTGGCTAATAGAGACCGCAGTTTCTTTACTTGGAAAATGAGAGGCTTGAACAGCTGGTCTCTGCGGGACCTCTCTTCCCATGCCCAGAAGACAAAATATGACTTTCATGAGAAGCCCGGATACTCTACACTTACAGAGGACACATGTCTCAGAGCCCGCTCTAACTCTCTGCAGGTTAACCCCCTGCATCCACCTAAGATAGCCACATGAGGCAGGCACACGATCACCTCCTCTGCAGAGGGGGAGACTGAGGCACAGAGAGGATAAGGAACACCAGAGTTCGCACAGGTGGCAGGTCGAGTTAGGATCCGCACTCGGGCAGTCTGACTTGAGCCCTGTGTGTTTGGCTACACATAACACTGCTCCTTTCTGAAAGGGGACCTCACGAGGAATTAAGTTCTGAGCCTTCCCTGTTGTAGTCACCCCACTGAATATCTGCAGCCATCACTTTCAAGATTTCAATAGTTTGGGTTTTTTTTCCCTCCAAACGAAATCCTGGATCGAATCTCAGTCTACCAGAGGTAAGAGCAAAATGAATCTGGTTTGGTAGGAGGAGGAGGAGAAAAGAGGCAAACCCTATCTCCTCACTGAGACAACTTTCCACCCTTCCCAAACACGCTACCCACAGAACCCTAGTTCTCTCAAGAGTGCATCTTAAAAATGCAAGAGAATGATGTGTTTACATTTACTAAAAGTTAGTACTCTTGTACAGCCAGTATTGATATTTTAAATTCATTATCAGACTAAATGAATCATTCTAGCCAGTTTTGCTACATTATTTGAAATAATTTTTACTACTTACCTGGGAGTTGGAACCCCTGGCTTTTGACACTGGCTCCCACAAACTTGTATGACCATGGGCAGATCCCTACTTTCTCTTGATCTCAGTTTATTCATCTGTATATGGAAGCCCCTTTGTAGGGTTAACTCTCCATCTCTAAGATCCCATGATATGTCCCCTCGGCGTACCTTATTCTCTAGGTACTGAAGAGATTCCAGATTTGAAACTTAAGAGAAATGGAAAGAAAGTCGAAAGGGCATGTAGAAGGTATGGTCTTATGATCAGCCCAAATTGTAGGATGCTTTTCTAAGAGTCTTCAACACCCTGTCCCCCATCTGAGTTTCAGTGCTTAGAAGAAGGGAAGAAGTCAGTGCCACTCAGAACGCTAGGCCTGGCTCAGTATCTCAACATCTGCAGGTAGGGCACCCAGGAGTGGGGCAACCCTATGCACAACGCTTCCGACATCCTTGGATGAGGGTCTCCCAGCCTCTGCTGGGGGTCCCCGAGTAATCAAGCTGTCCCAGGGATTCAGCCCAATGAAATGGAAGAAATTCAAAACCAGATTCAGCAGTGATGCGGGATGGGTCTTGGGGAGGTGGGACGTCTGAGCATAAAGAAGACACACGAAAATGGCAGAAGGAGGTCACCTGACAAGCCCAAAGGTCCTTTTGAGCTTGAGCCAGGTTTTTGGAGCTGAAGGTGAAAGGTGGGCCAGGAGAGGGCCTCACTGGTCCCAGTCTCACCTCCCTAACCTCAGGCCTGGCTGAGGGTTCCTGCCACGTACATTCTTTTCCAGGCTGCTCTTGGAGAAGAAACCCAGCAATCTGGTCAGGTATAACCCCCATCCCCAGAGACAGTTCTACTGAACTGACTACTCACTTCCTTTCTGGAGAAAGGACGCGACGCCCCAATACTTCATCTTGAACTTAGCAGGGTCCTCCGTGTCTGTGAAGGTGCCCACCATGTCTGCGCACACGTCCCAGTTACTGCAAAAGCCGAGGAGATCCTGAACCAGGCCGGCAAGGGGCTTCATCCCTCCATCCCACCCTGATGCTCCCCTCCCCCCCCCC
>LNAC01000020.1:4041161-4063531 GCA_002007465.1 Ailurus styani
GGGGGGCGGGAATTTTCGGCCAAGTAGTTTTTCATTTTATAAAGGATGTATTTTACTCTCTTTCGGGAGAGTTGTGGCACCTTCTGGGTCAATATTTGTTCTTTAGTTTCAACATCTTTAGAAGCATTAAAACCATCCCTGTTAAATATTCTCCAGAAACGCACCCGGGGCAGGGCAGGAAATGCTTTAGCAACCTCGGTGGTCGCCTACTTACTGTGTGGCACTTTGCTCAAACCACTTGCAAGCGCCTCTACCAATTGTTTATGACGCAATGTGTGTGTAGGGCCATAGTGGAGTTTTGTTTTGTTTTCAAAACAGCTACGGTGAGTTCGCCTGAGGAGTGGACACCAGCGGAGAGGCGAACAAAATTCTATAATCCGTGGTCAGTAGAGTCCAAACGCTGTAAGGAGTTATTTTGCCTGGTGATGGCAAAATTTACTGACCATGTCATTCAGGGTTACAGTTCCTCTTATCGATCAAAGAAGTCACAAGATGCAGCTTTTGACTGAATGACCATCAGTAGTATAGCAGAGAAATAGGCACCTTCCTCTAACTCTGGTTCTCTGTTTCCACTTGGTTCTCTGTTTCCACTTGCCACCTTTCCCTCCCTGCTTCCCAGTTGAGTCTTTAGGGGCTCTCTGGAATGCCAAGGATGACGAATTGAACTCCTTCCTGCCCCAGAGCTAGGAAAGCCCCGTTTCTGGCCAACCAGCTAACTGCTTAGGCCAGTTTTATCCGAGGATGTGAAGTCCCAAATAGCTCTTACAAGAGCTGCTCCCGCAGGGGCCACGTGCGCGGATACACCGCGGTAGCGTCCAGGCACCCTAGGTGGGAGAGGACGGCAGGGCATCTTTCTCCTGGCCAGTGCTTGGATCTCCTCCTCGACATCCCAGAGTCCAGAAGGTCTTCCAGCTTCTTATCCAACACGTCCAGTGATGAAGGGAGAGCTCCTAGCTGAGCCTAATTGCCTTTGGACAGTTATCACTGCCAGAAAAGTTCTCCCAATAGCCTCCTCCCTTTCATCTGTTTCTTCTAGAACATGTTCTGGTGGTCCTTGCACATGCTACAGAAATGTTGAATGAATGGAGGGAATTTTAGTGCATTGTTGTGTTGATTGTTTTTGCAGCAACATGTTTTTTCATTTATGTGTTAGATGTGTAAGAGGGGCCATGGCTGTTTCTCCTTCTCTCTTTGAATGATAAATCGTGAACCTTGATGTCCTAGATACCAGCAAAGAAAAACAGTTTATTTTGGCATTCTGTCTTGAATTTCTTCATGACTACAAATAGGTGAATACAGGTCAACTGATGTTTTTAACTTCGGTGCTTTGAAATTTTTCAAATTTCAAATTTTAAATTTCAAATTTCTCATAAAATTATTTTTCAAATATGCATGTATATGTATAATATAAATAGGAAAAAAATGTTCACAGTAGTTACCTCTGTGCAATAGAATTAAAGACATTCAATTTGTTCTTTTTGTACTTTCCAAATTTTCCTATGGTGAAACTGTTTAATCAGAAAACAAAACAAATATTCTCATCGCAAACATTTTTCTTTTTCTAGCGATGAGACTTTATTTTATTTTATTTTATTTTTAAAGATTTTATTTATTTATTCAACAGAGAGAGAGATTGCAAGTAGGCAGAGAGGCAGGCAGAGGGAGAGGAGGAAGCAGGCTCCCTGCAGAGCAGAGAGCCCGATGCGGGCCTCAATCCCAGGACCCTGGGATCATGACCTGAGCCGAAGGCAGAGGCTTTAACCCACTGAGCCACCCAGGCGCCTGAGACTTTATTTTAAATGACATCTTAATGGATGTAAGTGTAATTGGATATAATATACACAAAAGTTCATTTTCTGCCATACTTCATGAACAGACTGTAATTCATTCATCTTGTTATCTGCCCCTGTTCCCAACTTTCCCATGAGATTTACCGTGACTTGCACTTACTAGGTGCTCAACTAATAGATACAGATTTAATTTGTTTTATTGAAATTAATCACGTTAGGTAAATTTCATAAAATATTCATTTAAAAAGATTTGGTCGGAGGTCATTGTTTCTAAAATATAATTTCTTGGGGGGGCACCTGGATGGCTCAGTTGGTTAAGCATCTGCCTTCAGCTCAGGTCGTGATCCTGGGGTCCTGAGGTTGAACCCCATGTTTGGCTCCCTGCTTTTCCCTCTCCTTCTGCCTCTCTCTCCTCTCATGTTCTCTCTTGCTCACTTGCTCTCAAATAAATAAATAAATAAATCTTTAAAAAAATATAATTTCTCAGAATTTAGCACTTGTAGCAGAGGTGGCTATCTAGTCCCCCCCCCCCAATAATTCGCATTCCTCTTTCATGGTGTAGAGTTGTTGGGAAGAGACTTTTCTGCCAGAGGGCACCTCCCCACTTCCTGTAGCTCTGTAAAGCCACATGCCTAAGTCTGGTGGATGGAATGTGGACAAAAGTGCTGTGTGTCACTCCCAGACAGGACTTGTAAAAGCTTCCTGCCCAGTTAGCCTTGCTGTCCCTCTTCTGTCATCTGCCAGCTGGTGGAGCATCCATCAGCCTGGGTCCCCACCAGTGACTGATTTTCTGTGAATGAAAAATAAAATTCCACTGGATTAAGCTGCTGAGATTTTGGGGGGGCCACCTGTAACAGAAGCTAGTGCAGCCTTAACGAAAACAGCAACAAGCAAGCCACTGGCTCCTGGGAAATAAGGAAAGATGTGTTACCATAATTGAAAGGAGAGCTAATGCAAGAATTTTATGCTCTTGCCCTCATAAAAATGAAGTGTTTCTAACCAGCTCCATTTTGTGCAAACTGACATTTACATCCACATCCTGACAGAGAGGCCAAGGAAAATGAAAAACAAGGAAATGGGGTAGCATTTATCTTCTGACTACATTTAAAAGATGCCAAAATAATTGGTGGGAAAATGAAAAGATTATTTGGCCAACTTTTTCAGGTACAAAGAGCCAAACTGATTTCTTCAATAAGGTTTCCCTCAGTGGTTACAAAGCCATCAGTCAGGGTCTTCAGTTTAGGGAAAAATCACATGGATCCCACCACATGAGTTATTTCTGAGATACCAGGTCACACCCAACAATTAGGTGTGTGCAGAGATTCCTGGGAGCAGGCGTGCAAGATGAAAGAGCCCATTTGCACTTGGCAACTAGGATGTGCCTGAAATCCCTACCTTTAGGGGGTGCCTTTCGGTGATGACTAACAGTAGGAATGGAGAGTCTGGCCAAGGTGGAGCCGAGGAGTGAATTCAGTGTAAATGATCTGGAGGGCACTGGGTTAATCCAGGACATTGTTAGATTTGCACTGGTGCTTCAACCTCAGGTGCATGTGGTTTAGCTGTTATATAAGCATTGCTTCCTGTAGAAATGGTTAACTGCAGTGGAAAATGTTCACAATGATAGAATAGGCTTACGTGTGTTTATTAGTAGAGTAGACTATTGAAAAATGTAAACTTGCTAAGGAGAAAGTTTAAGGAAGAGAAATCATTCTTTGGTACATGGATTTTTAAAATAATCTTTTAAAAAAAGATTTATTTCTTTGAGAGAGAGAAAGTGCAGGGGGTGGGGAAGAGGGAGAGAGAAACCCAAGAGACTCTGGGCTGAGCACAGAGCCTGGAGCCCAACATGGGGGTGCGATTGCACGACTCTGAGATTGTGACCTGAGCTGAAACCAAGTGTGGGACAGCCAACTGACTGTGCCACCCAAGTATCCTTCTGTAGGCTTTTAAAAAGGGTTCCTGGAATTTTTATTTAACTTTTTTAAAATTGGTGTTTAATAACATTTTCTGGTATGTGTATATTTTTTCTGATATAGATAGATATAGATATGTTTTTCTGATATAAATATATATTTTTCTGATATATGTATATATATATATATTAAATTCCTTAAAGGAAATGTCTTTGTATATTCCCCTAGAGCAGCTAGTATGATGTATTATGCACCTCATGGATACCCTTTTTAATATAATCCTATTTAAATTGGCAGTTTTGGGATAAGTCACTACCACTTACTAGCTGTGTGACCTTGAGCTAGTTACTTAATTTCTTTGTGCTTTGATTTCTTGCCTGTAAAACAAAGACAATAATAGTATCTACCTCATTGAGTTATTGGAAGAATTAAATAAGATACTATATGTAAGGGTCTTAGAAGAGTACCTGGCACAGATTATATATTATAATGTTAGCTATTCTTATGACCACTTTTTTATTATCAATACCTTGTGGCTTATATTTCTAAAAATATTCTGAGTAAATCAAATGGAGTTTTCACATTGACCTGGCTATTGTTTCAGAGACAATGTTTTATCTAAATAAATGATAATTAATGTCTGTAATATCTTAGAAATGCTGACATAAAAATTAAACAGAGAAGTTCAGCAAAGCCAGCACGTATTGTGTAGCATTAGAAATTCATTCTAAGTTGTCTGTTTGGTAATTAAAAAAAAATTTATTCTTCGTTTCTTACATTTGTTTTTTTCAGTGCCTCAGACTGACCAACCAGTAAGAGACACACAGGTTTTGTGAGCTCACTCTTGTGAGCCAGAGACTCTGCAGGGACCACTCCCAGGAGAAAGGGCAGTGGAGACAAGGGGACTCAGTCAAAGACAAGAGAAGAGAAGAGAGATTTGTGTTCATGCTACAAGGCAGACTTCCAATATTTCCCTTTAAAAAAGTCTTTGTCTTGGGGTGCCTGGGTGGCTCAGTCGTTAAGCATCTGCCTTCAGCTCAGGTCATGACCCCAGGGTCCTGGGATCGAGCCCCACATTGGGCTTCCTGCTCAGCGGGAAGCCTGGTTCTCCCTCTCCCACTCCCCCTACTTGTGTTCCCTCTCTCGCTGTGTCTCTCTGTGTCAAATAAAAAAATAAATAAATAAAAATAAAGTCCTTGTCTTTATAAAATGTCATGCGGTAGGCAAAGTAGTCACCAGTGATCCCTCTGTCTTGCTTGTTTTTTCTAACTAATCAATTGCCTACTCTTGTCAATTGTTGCCTAGAATTAGGTCTCACATTTGTCCCTTCCTTTTCATTCCCAAGCAACCTCACCAGTAGCCTATGAAAATAACCTTAAAAACTTTGTTTATGAATGCATGAATTTGTTTCATAAATTATATATGTTCATTGTGGATACTTGAGAAAAATCAGATAAGAAAAAAGAAGGAAAAGAACAATGCATTGAATCCTATCACTTGGGAATAATCACTGTTATCATTTGGGATAAATACCTCCATGTATGTGTGTTTATGTGGAATAATATTGCACAACTATCTTACAGTCTACTATATATCATAAATATTTCTTCGTATAAATAAATAGATCTTTACAGTAGGATTATTAATAAATGTAGTTCTCTTTTCTGTGGATATAATGCTACTTATTTCCTCAACTTCCTATTCATGAAAATCTATGCTATTTCTGATCTTTTACTATTATAATTATACTTTTGACGAACACCTGGTGACTGCATTAATCACATACAATCTTATATTTCTGCAAGTTAAATTCTTAAAAGCAGAATTGCAGGGTCAAAGCCTATACACATTTTTAGGGTATTTGATAATGAACCAAATGCAATATAGCCTCTTCATCTTATCCCTATGTCCAGTATTTCTTTTCTCCAACTCATCTTTTTAAGCACTACCAGATAAAGGACCTTTATAATGTTTTTTCCTGTCCCCCAAACTTTCCAGGGTTGAAAATCCTCAGCCCAACTGCTGAGGTTCCTGTAATCTGAGCCCAACCCACATTTTCAGCGTCATCTCTCACTCTTTCTTCCCCCCGGTTACTCTACACCCCCGTGCTATTGCTTCTGTTATTCCTACCACCTGGAACACACTCCGTTCTCACCCCTCATCTCTGCCCATTCTAGGTATGATCCCTTTCCTGCACTCTCATAGCCATGTGTATGTACCTCCCTCCTGGCATTTATCATATTCTGTTCCGCACTTCATGGTTCATTCTGTACTGCTCTCCTCTCCCTTCTCCACCACAAGTGCTTGTGAAACTGGAACCAAGGCTTGCTCATCTCCTGCATCCCTGGAGTACAAGTGTCACAGTCAGGACTGACCCAGCTGTGCTGCGGTAACAGACAACCCTCACCTCTGAGAGGTTTAAAACAAGAAATGATTTTTCTCACTTATGCTACATGTCCATCTCAGGTCAGCAGGGGGCTCTGTTCCAGGACATCCTCACTCGGAATCAGGAGACCCCTCCATCTGGAGCTGATGTGACAGCAGGGAGAATGGAGAGCCCAGGGTCTTATGCTGGCAATTAATCGTTCTTACCTGGAAGAGACATTTATGACCACAACCCAGAGGCAAAGTTCATCACACAACCTTACCGGGGGAGGAGGGCAGAGAAAAAGAATCTTCCCATATAACCAGGAGGAGAAGAGAATTAGATGAGGGGGAACGTGAAGTCTTTATTGACCACAGAAGCTAATATGGTGGCTTGCTTATAATGGACAATCAATAGAAAATGTGTTGAAAGAATGAGGAAATCATGAATTTAGAAGTAGTTATAAAAACAAAAGAATGGTGAACAATAATAGACTATGTTTCGTTTTTTAAAATTAATTTTCATTTTTATAAGTAGAGGAACGTTAACATCTATGGTTATTTTGTTTTTCCTTTTAAGTATATATCTGCGTATGGAACACAGATAGGTGTTTTTTCCTCTCTCTGCATACGAGGGGAGCATGGAATTGGGGAATTGTGAGCACACAACATACTTCTGGTAGAAATTGGATCCGTGCCACAGTCCCACAAAATAATGCGGGGGGGAGTGTCCCAAACTGTGTTAGAATGTGATGGTCCCCTGGAAGGGGTGACTGGGTTGACTCAATTCTTCTCTTAGAAGATAAATCTCTGCATTATTCTAATTATAACAAGATGTTACGCAGTTACTAGTACTCTGAGGAGGACCCTCTCGAGACTACACTGAGTGTGACAGAAGAAGGCACAAGAAAAGGTGTGTGCTTGGCAGGGATCTTGAGGTGGCAAGTGAACTCAACTGTAAGAAGCCACATAACTTGACAAACGCCAGTTTGAGCCCAGTTTCCCTGGGAAAACCGTGTTCGACCAAAACCCTCTTCTTTACTCACCTAGAACCTGCAACCTCAGCGGATGTCTTTTTCTTTTCTGATAAGACTATTATCACTCTATCAAGGTAAGCTTTAAGTTTAACAGAATCGATGAAACCCACAGGATTGCTGTTTTTGAAGTGGACTTAAATGTGGTTCTAACACGAACTTTTAGAGTCCCTGTACCGTGTGCGTTCATTTGAAAGAATCTGCCACAAAATTTGCAGTTTTATTGAAATGTTAGAAGACCTTGACAAAGTTTGAAATCAGCATTTAAATATTCAAGGAAATTGGTTCCTGAAATGTGTTGTTTGACTTATTAGTTGTATAATAGTGTTTAAATATTTGGGAACGTGTACTTAATCGATGCAAAAGCTTAATAAACTAAACATTAAACACAACTAAGTAGCAGTAAGTGTTTTTCCATGCCTAACCCTCCCGAGACGTTAAAGATCCTAGCAACAGACAACACAGGTTTTATCCACTAGATTTAACAGATTGTGTCTTGGAGCAAAAATGCATGAGGCTGCCCATTACTACTCAAAACAAAATCCAAACTATTACACGTGGCAGGAAGACCCAGTTAGCAGGTACATGGGCTGCCTTTTACAATCGTGTCTTTTGACAAGGGTTATTGTTAACGTTGTGGCTTGATTAGGCTTGGATCACAGGCAAATATTTTGCCTTGTTCACTTTTCTAGAACAAGATTAAAGTTTGTTCCTTTAAAACACTCCCGAGGTCAAGCTTTTAAAGGAGGGGAATTGAGAGGTGAAAGTTTTAGAAAAAGGCCAGGTAACTTGGATAATCATAGGACTTTAAGAGAAGGAAAGATTAATATTCCATTTTACGTTGCATTGATGCTAAACCCTTCCATCTCCCCCAAATGCTCATTAAAGTTGCCATATAAATAAGCAGACACTTCCAAGGTCTACTAGTTTCACTTCATATAGCTATCATGAAAAAATGATTCCACGTGTCAGTTGATGCTGATGTTGTACCATTGATGGATACATCAATGATTCTCCTTGCTGTGGACGGCAGCCCATGTTCAGTGATTTTTCTGGAATAGTCACCTCGGCTTGCCACTTGCCTGGCTGATCTAAGATGTTCTGAGGATTCTCTGACGACTTATGAGCTAAGAATGCTTAGGGATTTCATGTCCTGAAGAACTCTTTAATCCTGTGCTCCCTGAATCCCACTCTAAGCCAGACCTTCTGTCACAGCCCAAGAGTTACTGGCAGTTTTTTTGAAAGCTCTGTTGAGCAACTGTTCTGCTCCATCTTTGGGGATCCTGTGAGGGGCCATGTAGGATTTCCTCAGTGACTTTGACCAGGATGTAGTTCCTTCTGGGCACTCCGTCCCAGGTGGTGCTCCGAGGGTCTCCCTCTCTGAGCCAGAGCAGCGAAGCAAACCACATCATGGGTGAGGTCAACCAAGAGGCCGTGGAGAAATACCTAGAGGACCACCCTCAGTTTGCCAAGGAGTACTTCGCCAAGAGGCTAGGGGAAGCCCCGGGGCCCAGTGGGCCGCTGTCTTCAGCCGAGGAGTGGGCCGTGTGCGCTGAGCTGCTGCTGGCTGTGCAGGAGGAGGCGGCCAGCGCTGAGCCCACGGTGCACTGGGCCCTGGGGAAGCTGGCGCAGCTGCTGCAGGCCGACCGCTGCAGCCTCTTCGCCTGCCGGGCCCGCAACGGCACGCCCGAGGTGGCCTCCAGGCTGCTCGACATCACCCCCACCTCCAGGTTTGAGGACAGCCTGGTGGTCCCTGACAGAGAAGTTGTGTTTCCGTTGGACATTGGGATAGTGGGCTGGGTTGCTCACACGAAGAAAGCCGTTAATGTCCCAGATGTGCAAAAGGTAGGTGGCTTTGTGACAGTGGGGCCGACCGGATGTCTTGGCAGGGTGGTGGAAGTCAGTGGGAAAGAGCTGGGAGCTGGGGGCCAGCCTGCAGCTTCGGTTTGGCTGTAACCTGAGGAGTAGGAACAGTAGGGAGAGGATCCCCTAGGCCGAGGGCTGCCAGAGTTAGCAAATAAAAATATCAGATGCTCAGTTCAAGTTGGATTTGAGATAAACAATGAGCGAGTTTTTAGTGGGTGTCCCTTATAATGTTTGGCATTTTCTTGGGCAAACTTAGCTGGGCCAGGTGCACTCCACACCTGCTCGCTCACATATTCTCCCCTGCTCTGAGAACTTTCCTTCTGAACAGCATGGCAAAGCGGCACATGCTGGTGAGATCCGCAAGCTGCCTGATGCTGAGACCTGTGAGCTGCTCCCCATACCTCTCACTCACAACCCTTTGAGGTCACTCAGTCCTCGGGGCTGGACTGGCACATAAATGGATTCTTTCACTTACAGACCAAATGTGCAGAAAAAACAAATAATACCATTTGAAAGTTCAGGTGTTCACATTTGGATTGTGGAAAATAAATTTGGCTGATAATTGCAATCGACCCCCCCCAAGCCTCCGTAAGTCAGCTCCATCGAGAATCAACTCCAATCATGCGGTGTGCTCCTGAGATTAACAGCCTACCATGCAAACACAAGGCGTGGTTATGTGCTTTTTAAAAGAACAACAACAAATCACTCTCCTTACCACCACAATGCTTGTTCATTAAAAAAAAAATTATGAAATACAAATAAACAAGAAGAAGGGAATGTAAAGCACTCATAATTGCTCTGCTCATCAAGAGCCCTAGGTACCAGCCGGGCATTTCTCCTGCTAACTTTTTTTCTACACACATGTCCCATGACTATGGTTCCTTGTTAACCAAAGGAGAAGCAGTGGCTTATGATGGAATGGGGTTGATGGGGAGGGGTCCCTGAAATGCTTTCTGCTTTCCATGCCAAGGTTTACCGGCCGCTGGTGAATGGGGGCAGCTGGCGGCAGGAGGCTAATCCTCTATGTGCCTCCTGAAGCTGATTACAGGAGGAGGGCCTCGCGGTTCCAGAAGGCACAGAAGTCATCAAACATTACCAACACTCTGCAAACAAGCCCAGCACAACCCTCCGGTGCAAGGGTTGCTCTCAGCCACCACAGAGTCCTCAGTCCTTTCTGATCCCTGACTTCAGGGAGGTCAAGCTAGTTTCAGGTAGCTTCTGATGCTAACTGCTGCTGCCCCCATGACCAGATTGATTTGTCCCCTTTAGGCAAAATTCTCCAGACACAGGTTAGGAGGCTATGCCTACACATCATGAGGTTTTCTCACAGGGAGTATGCTTCCTGCCAGTCCCCGAGCGAGGCCATCTCCAAAATTACTAGGACTTCAAACTTAAGAAAGTGATATGCGAGTTTTTTTCTGGAAAAAAAATTGTTTAAAGAGATGGGTAAAATGATTTCTGTTGTAATGCATTATCAATGAGCCCAGTTCACATGTTGAGAAGAGAATGATGGCAGGGAGCTGCTGGAAAGAGCGGGTGGCCTTGGTGTGTTGCTGTCCATGGTGAGTATCACTGCATGGACAGAGCAGGAAATGGAGGTGGCAGGGGGTCCATGTTGTCCCCTTGTCTTTTTTCCTAATGACTCCTGGCTGTTCTGGGCAGACAGAGCAGTGTAATTTGAAGACAGACACCCTCCTCAGTTTGGAGGAGAGAGACAAGAGCCTCATTTGCTTTCCATTTCTACCGCTTGTAAATATTTTTTTCTTATGATGAGAAGAGTGGTGCTTTTCAACTCCAAAAGCACATTAAAATCAAATCCGGAGCATTAAAAAAATACCATGCAAATTGCAATAGACCAATATACCATACTCTCAGGGGTTGGGATGAAGGCAATAGCAATTTTAAAAAGCTCCCCAGGTGATTCTAAAATGCAGTCAATATTGAAAACCACTGGCATGTTGGGTAAGCAGATGTAGGATGAAAAATTGGATTTCAGAGCAACCAAGGGATCCTCTGTGGCAGGGGCTCCAGGAGTCTTGAACTGATTCTGTCCTCAGGCAGACAGGAAGCTGAGGTCATAGGGGCTGCATCTCACCTACAGTCCATGGTATGGTCAGTGAGTGAGAAGGGCTGGACTAGACCAGGTGTCCTCACTCTTTCCACCCTCCAGCGACCCCCACATCCCTGCAACTTGCCAGACTTGAATCGCTATGGTAAAATATGCAAAAAGAAAGAAGATGGAAACCAGTGTTTTCATGAAATTTCTACTAATTCTTACCTTCTCATTGTATTTGACCATTTATAAAGCATGTTCGCTTTCTTAATCTCCTTTGATTCTGGTGAGGGACCATATTTTTATTTCCATCCTGTATATGGAAGAATCTTGTCAAGGCCAATCAGGCGGGATGTGGCGGGTCTGGGACCATAACTTGGGTCTTCTCAGCCCTCCCCTTCTTTTACCACGCTGCTGACCACACGAGGCTTCTCTCTGGTTGGCAATGTGGGCATCAGACAGACCTCAGTGCAGATGTGGGTTTGAGACTAGGTATGATAGGTTGCGTTTCTGCACCTGAGACATGGAGGTAAATAAATACACAGATTAAATGAACATAAAGTGCCTGACTCCTAGTAGGTGCTCAATAAATGACAAATATAATAATACTGTATTTATGCCAAGGGGGATTTGGGGACTGGGAGTAGGTGGCCAAAAATAGGGTCGCTGATTATCACCTGTTTTTTTTTAAATTTAGTTTTATTATTATTATTTGCCCAGGGGTACAGGTCTGTGAATCATCAGGCTTACGCCTTTCACAGCATTCACCATAGCACAAACCCTCCCCAATGTCCATAACCCATCCACCCTATCCCTACCCTCCCACCCCCTAGTCAACCTCGGTTTGTTTTGTGATTATCACCTGTTTTTAAAACAGGTTAAGGACAGGGAAACTTTTAATAACAGGAAACAGAGAGATATCCTCCTCAGGTTAATTATTTCTTTTTCTATTGGGAAAACTGCTGATCAACTCTATGGGTGGTTCTCGTTCTGACTGTGGTTTAAAAGAAAGCCATGGGAGAAGGCCTAAGTTTTCAATGATTAACAGAGTGCCTCTAGCTCCCGTTGCTCTTTCCTCTCTCTTCCTTCCCTTCTTTCTTCTGACTCCTGTCTCAAGGGATAATGGTACTTAATCAGAATTTAACAATGCTGAGATTGGATGAGGGACCCTGTCAGTCTGCTGCTGTACTCATGCCTTCCCCACATGCCTTCAGAGACTTCTTTGTGAATCCCAAAACTACAGGAATTACTCAAGCAAACTTCACTAGGGATTGTTTGAGCTAGTGAACCAGAAAGCCTCGCCTTGCCTACACTCTCACCTGATGGATGGTTTTATGTAGGGCTTCCGGATACAATAAAAGCAAGTATTACATTATGAGACACATGTCATTTTCTCAAAACAGCCAAATGAACTTAAGAATATTTCCTTGTGTTTAAAATCTAGAATCAAATAGCACCAAGCTTTGAAGCTGCCAAGTTTGCAAAGAAACACACCTGTCTGACCATCCCACTGTGTGTGCATCTGACCTGGTATTTTGATTATTCATTTAGTGGCCAGGATTGCTGTGTAAATGAAGGAGATCACAACCCATGTGGGTAATAGATTAGGAGGAAAATGGAATGCGAGTTGGCTTATGGAGGAAGAGAAAGGACCTAACAAAGTCTGGAGACGTCCTGGCCTGAGAGAGAAGATGTTACCAGAACAGAGAGAATGGCAGATCTGGTGGTTAGGAAAGAAATGTGGCTTCCTGAAGGCGGGAATCGGGGGGAGGTGGCAGAAACTGGCCCTCAGGCAAATCCATGCTTCTGGGCATAGGAGGCCTACATTGACTAAGAGCATCTGTTTTCTTCTGTGGTTAGAGTTGGTTATAAAGGCTAGAACTAGACGCAGAATGGTCATTGCAAAAGAGAACTGCTTCTCATCCAGGGAGGCCCAATAAACTCCCAGGTATCTCTTCCCAGTAATTTTTGAGCACCTGCCATGAGTCAGACACTTTTTGTAAGGGCTCTACCCATACTGTGTTAGCCCATGTGTCAGGGACTCTAATGGTCTGTACCATCAGCCTTCCTATTTCCACAAAGGTTAAGTAGCATGCCCAGAATCACACACCTGGTGAACCGGGGTTCAGTTTTAGCCCAGAAACTCTGACTCCAGAGCCTTCTTCAACATTAGCCGACGTGGCCTCCTAAGTAAAGAGCTGGTTTGTGTGGGTCTATACTGGGAAAGGTAAAAAAGAGATCTGGGATAAGGGGCTACCTCTGACTCCTTTAGCATCTCACCATTCCTAAGGGGTCCTCCGCAGGAGTGATTCACCCACCAAGAGGACATATCCCTGGGGAAGACAGATTCTACTCTAGGAGGCCAGGATTCAGTGGGTGTGCTGGGAGGTCTGCAAATCTGAGTTTGTCTCCAGGGGTCTGTGAGGCACAGCCCAGTTCTGCCTCTGAGCTGTGAGTTCAACTGGCCCAGGAGCCCTGCTCCCTGGGTGAGATTCTGGCCCAGAAGTTGCACACCAGAGGACTCCCACATTTTTAATTTTGGAAACTAAACAGAGTCCAGCTTCTAGGGGTTTGTGTTAATCTCAGGAGCACCATAAACACAAGGAAATGAAAATAATACAACCTATGAAAGGAAAACCCCATTCATTTTGGCCAGTGAGTCTCAGAATCAGGCTGGAAGTTTGGTTCCAGTGGAAGGAGACTGGGGTTCAAAGATGAGACAGTATGAGCCAGGGAAGGCTGCATCAACACCCATCTAGAGTGGGTGATCCTCTAGCTTACAGCCCATAAGAACCACTGTCCTAAACCCTCTGAAGCTCCTCCCTTTAGGGACATTGCCACACTCATCATTCTGCCCTTTCCATGGTTAGGGTATTAGAATCATCTCTCACATTTACTGCATGAGGCTTGTATCTGGGAAGATATGCTTCCTTTCTCCCACAGAGAGGGAGAGAGTGAGAGAGGGAGTGAAAGAGAGAAACATGTATGAAAGATGTTGGCTTTAAAAACTGAAAAGCATCTGGTGCTGGCAAGAGGGTCCCCTCACCCATGACCAGTGGAAGTAAGATTTCCCACCTTTCATAAAAATCATCTGTGTAAATACAAACTGCATACATCTGTGGCTCCAGTGAAAGAGATGTCCACCTCGGGGGATCCATCCCATAAAAATGAAAGCAAGAGTGATTAGCACAGCATTGTTTTCAGTGGGGAGAACTACAAGCAGACGGAGTCAGGGGAGACCGGCTGAGCAGACCATGGGGCTCACGCTGGGTGGTACTGTGCAGGACTCTAGAGGCTGAGTTCATGCCCATTTGCACAGGTCTGGAGGGAGGTCCATAAATATCATTATATGATGCAAGTATGGTGTGAATTAGAAAGGAAAATTTTATAAAGAAGAAAAAGCTTTTGTCCAAGTGTTAGAGAAAGGTGTACAAGGAGACATACCGGGGCACCAGGGTGGCTCAGCCTGTTAAGTGTCTTGACTCTTGGTTTCAGCTCAGGTAGTGATCTCAGGGTCCTGGGATGGAGTCTCGTGTTAGGGTCCCTGCTCAGCAAGGAGTCTGCTTGCCTCCTTCTCTCCCTGCCCCTCCCCTCACACACACTCTCTCTCTCTCAAATCAAACAATCAATCTCTAAAAAATAAAGGGAAAAAAAGGAGACCTACCAAGCTGTTAACACTGGTTCCCTCAGGTCATCGAGATTAGGAGTTTGAGGAGTCATCAATTTTTTCTTTATATTATGATGTACCGGTTGTCTGGTTTCACGCACATTTTACTCTCATAATTAGAAAGCAGAGCGCTGTGGCCCTACACCTGTAAGCTCAGCTGTGTGCTCCTTCCCCGCACACCTTCTGTCCACTGTAACCCCGATTCCTCTCGGCATCTCCCTTTCCTCTTGGCCGTGACTTCACCTCCTTTCTCCTGGTCCTACCGCAGCCTCGCCTAGATAGGCCATAGCTCAGGTGGGACATGCTCGTCTTGAAACTGGTGAGTTTACTCTGTGCAATCATAGGATGGGGGTGTGGGTGTGACCACTGTGCTGGGACCCTGGTCATGTGTCCAGATGGTTTGGACTAGAGAGAACATTCTGGTGCCATTCTTAGACCTACACTCCATGGTTCTGTGCTGCTTTGGCAAAGGTGTGAATGTGTCTTTCAGAACAGCCATTTCTCTGACTTCATGGACAAACAAACTGGCTATGTCACAAAGAACCTGCTGGCAACTCCGATCATGATGGGCAAGGAGGTTCTTGCCGTGGTTATGGCGATTAACAAAGTAAACGCCTCTGAATTTTCCAAACAGGATGAGGAGGTAATGCTAACGCTGGGCATCCAGCTGGAGGCTCAGGGAATTTATTTCTTGTTTAATGGAAAGAGAGATATCACAGCTAATATGTTTTTTTCTGCTTCCTGTAGGTCTTTTGCAAATATCTCAGCTTTGTTTCTGTCATCCTGAAGCTTCATCATACCAACTACCTGTACAGTGTTGAATCCCGAAGAAGCCAGGTACTGGGAAGGCGACGTTCCTCACTCCGTGCTTTCCTGTTCTGACAAAGGGGCCCAGAGGCAATAAGCCCAGACCCCTCCAGCTCTTGGGGGTTTAAGCCACGTGGAGTTGATTCTCAGACTTTATTCCTGGCTGTCTTCTCATGTCCGCCCCTGCCTCCCACCCCCACCTCCCTTCTCCTCCATCTGTGTGTACAACTGGCTTGCCTCGTCTTTACTCTGGGTGGCCATGGTTTCTTCTGTGAGATAATTATAGTACCTATCCTACATGGTTGTTGTGATCACTTAATCATTATATGAATTCGTCCACACAAAGCTCTTAGCAGTTCCTGGTCCAGATGGAAGCTATTAATGGAAGCTATTAATTTGAGGAGCAAATCCCTCTTCTGAAGTCTGTTGCTTCCTTTAGCCAGAGGGATAAGGAACAACATCAGGAACCAGGGTACCTCAGTCCGGGCCACTCTCTGGATGTCAGTTTCTTCATCTGTACAATGGTGGGAGAGGGGTGGGGATGTAGGGCTTCCAACATCCCCTCCTAGCCAACTGTCCAGACGAGGTTACCTCTGAGTAGCTCAGGATGCGTGGAAGGAGGCATATGACTTTCTCCACCCCAGGAGAGCAGCAGGTGCCAGGGCATCACCAATACTGGACCCTTTGCCTGGGGATTGTCTCTACTTCCAATGTGAGGTCACCTGCCCTTTGACATGAAGACCAGTCATGGTGTACCACTTTCAGAGACCCTCACCCTTGCACAGGTCTGCTCATCATCCCACTCAGAGAATCTGAGTAGTGGGTCAGACACACCCAAGTTCAAAAATGAAATTGTATTGTTCAGTGATACATGTTCTTTTTATTGGAGGCACCTTCAATACTTTTCTTTTGGCGAATGCTCTACCTCTTCACCGTGCATTTTGTTCTGAGTGTTTTCTTTTTAATTCCTCCTATCAGATCCTCATGTGGTCGGCCAACAAAGTATTTGAAGAGCTCACAGATGTGGAGCGTCAGTTTCACAAAGCACTCTACACAGTTAGAACATATCTGAATTGTGAGCGGTACTCCATCGGACTGCTGGACATGACCAAGGAGAAGGTCCTTGTCACTCCATACACTCTGTCTGCCCTTAAATCATCTATACAACACTCACTGCATGAAATGTGATCCATTAAAAAATGGATACTATTCACACACAATAGATAATGTTCATTTCTCATCTTGTTTCATTAATTCAGTTGGAGCTCTCCCAGCTCAACATAAATAATGAATACTATATTGTTTATATTTCTTATTCTCCATGTGAATGGAAGTTATTTTTTCACAGTAACTGTTCTAAGTGAATAAACACAGGACCAGGTGTCAGGAGAGCTGGGCTTCAATCCTGGCTCTGGAACTTGGAAGTTGAATGTATTGGTTGGGGTGCTTTGGGCTACAAGGAACAGCAGACCCAGTAAGTAACAGCAGGACAGATATTATCTCATTTAACAAGATCAGGTAGTGTAAAGCGGGGTTGTTCAGAGCTCAGTACAGTCGTCAAGGTCCCAGGGGCTTCCCATTTTCCCCGGCACAGTCTCCACCGCCTGCAGCAGGTTGGCGAGGTCTCCCCTTGGGAGTGACAAGATGGCTGTTGCAGCTCCAGACGTGGCACACAGACAGGACAAAACTGGGAAGCACCTCCTGCAAATGTCACTTCCATTGCCTTTCATCCGAGGGATGCCCTTCCCCAGAAGCGCTCAGCAGACTTCTCCCTCTTCTCCGCTGTCCATGACTGGCTGTGTGCCTGCCCTCCGCCTAATCCTAGGCACCTTATAAAGGCCATTCAGGGGCTGCACAGGCCCCTCTGCCTTGAGAAAATGACCACCTGATGCCTAAAGAAAATTGGGGTCTGTTAGAGAGGTAGAAGGGGAGAGTAGCTGCCGGGTAAGGCAGCCTGCACTGTTGGCCACCCCACATGAACTTGGCCAAGCCTCTTAACCTACTTAGATTTAGTTTAATTGTTATAAAAGAGCTGCTGGCCATTGAGTCCCTTTACCCATATGTCAGGGTAGGTGCTCTGCATGTGTTGTTCATTTAATCCTCACAACTACCCTATGTATAAATTCTATTATTATCCCTGTTTTACAGAGGAAAAACGCTAAGTGACTTGTTCACTGTCTCAAGTTTGTAAGCAGTATTGCTGGGAATTATAGGTCTTTTTCAGCTCTAAAATTCCAGAATTCTAAATTAACATAAGATATGCAAAGCCATGAAACTCACAGAAGATACAGTAGGTCAGGGGACGGTTTGTTTAATAATATTTAAATATAATTGCTTCCAGGAATTCTACGACGAATGGCCAATCAAGCTCGGAGAAGTCGAGCCTTATAAAGGTCCGAAGACCCCGGATGGCCGAGTAAGTGCCAACAGCTTCCTCAGTGATACGTGTGCTTGGTACAGGGTGCCAGAACCAGCAGAGAGGAAAGAGCACCGGCCCAAAAGACCCTGGGTTCTAGTCCCATAAGTTTTGGTGGGACCTCAGAGTAGTAGAAAGAGTTTGAGGTCCACTTCTCAGTTCTACCCAAGCCAGCTGGGTGGCCCTTGCCTAAACTTTCTGTATACCTGGGCTCCATAAGTCAGTAGTTCTCAAGAGGGAGGGACACATCAGAGCCACCTGCCTAGCTTTTTGAGCACCCAGTGCCCAGGCTCTCCTTCAAACCTGCTAGATGGGAACTCCAGGTGAGGGTTGGATTGGATTAACTTTGCCCCTTGCCAGCAAGCTTCAGAGGGCAGGAACGATGTCTCACCACCATATTTCCAGCACAGAGGAAAGCGAGGGTACTGGGATGGAATGCATTCCGGCCTCAGGTTCTTCATCGGCCCAAAGAAGCAGAGGGACTTGTTCTCAAGTCCCTCCCAGCTTTGATGAAGTACCCACTGAATCCTGTTCCTGGGGCGCCTGTTCTGATCAGCCAGTGCTAGAAGGTGGGAAGCATTCATTGCACAGTGGGGAAGGGAACAAACACATTGACTGAGGTTGAGAAATGACATGATTTGTTCCACTACTAGTTATCAGTCAGGTATTTCTGGACAGTAGAAAGGGATCAGTTAAAAGTAAAACAAGAGTACGTTGAAAGCTGTCTGGATAAATTCAACTTTTAAATTTTAGCTGCATAGGCTTTTTCATGTGGATAAACAGCCACTAGTATCTAGTTGTATTGCAAGCTTGTAATCAGGACGTTAGTAGTGGTAGTGGTAGTTATGCAGAGCAAGGTAGTTAGAAAATAAAGTACAATTAAATGAGCTTTAAAGTACAAGTTCGCTGATGAAAAGTGTTTTCTTTGGGAAATAAGATTGTTCTCACAATCTTTCCTCTTAGGAAGTCATCTTTTATAAAATCATTGATTACATTTTACATGGAAAAGAAGAGATCAAAGTGATTCCGTGAGTACTGTCTTAAGGCAGCAGGAGTTGCCATTTTGTTTTTGCACATGTTGCGTTTCTCTGTATGACAATGATTCTCTTTCTTATATATTCTTCCTCAAGGACACCCCCTGCAGACCACTGGACTCTTGTTAGTGGGTTGCCAACATACGTTGCCGAAAATGGATTCGTAAGTTCCTGAACACATTCAAATCTTGAATAGTATTGGATGAAACGCTTATTAGTTATGGGATGGGAACAGTTGTGAAAGTAAGATGCAAGAGGAAACAGTGACACGTCCTCACAGGACCTGGGAGAGAGGAATCTTGGCCATTGAAATGTTAACTAGAGACTTCCAAACTTGACACAAAAATACCTAGTCAACATGAGAAAGATCCATCCGTTCCCCCAACTTCTTACTCAGCAGTCATGCAAATTTCAAATGTCCTTTGAAAGTCTGTGACTATGATACGTGTTGGGTTTAATTAGGTCTCAAGTATAGTTACCTTGGTCAAGACTTTCAAAGCATGGGAAATTACTGACAAAAGACAAAAATGTGTAAATGATAACTTTGCCACAGATGGCCATGAAAATGAGTGAGTTGATAAAGGAAGTGAAGAGTTTTGCCCTGGTCTGTCAGGTTGGAGTGGGGTGGGGTGGACAGATAGCCAGCCAGGTCTGGCAAAGAGAGGTCAGGTGTATGTAGACAGCAAACAAGAGGTCTCTGGTAGGTCCCAAAGGTCGGAGAACTAGAGTTACCACAGCTTTTCCACTCTTCTACCATACTCCCCTTCCTTCTCATGGTGGATTTCTCTCTCTTGTTGGGCTTCTCCACCATCTGTGTCATCTTTTGGCATCAAGATTCCTCCCTGCAAGAGAGTTCAATGCTTCCAACATTTTCTTATGTTGGCATTTTCCTATCTTTCCCTTTACAAATCCAAGTTTCTGTAAGGTATTTATAGCACTCACTTGCATATTTAGTTTTTCTTTAGTGTTGTCCTTGTGTTGTTGGCAGTGTTCATTCATCTTCATTATTCAATAAATGGGCATATACATTATAGTGACTAATAGAGTCACTCAAGGGTCAAAGGGAAGAGGAAACAAAACCTAGGTTAGCTCCCATTTTCTTTTACTATCACAAATTTGTCCCTGTTTAGTGTGAATATTGCTGGGTTTGGAATGGTAGCAGAGTAAAGAAAATTCTGGATGTGGCTGAAGGATCTTCTTATGTCAGGAGGCTTCACTTTGGGGTTTCCAGGAGGCCTAAACCCTAGGCTCACTGGTTACAGGACTAGGTGGCCTCGAACAGGTGACATGATCTCCTTTTCTAGCGTAGAGACATGCCAAAGGGGAAGAAAGGAAAAAGGGGAGAAAAAACAAGTTTCTTTCTTTTAGGAATAAACAGCACTACGTACAAACAAATACCACGTTTTCAGGTTTGCTCCAAAATAATCAGAGTGTTTTTTTAAATGTCATTCTTGACTTAGTAATAATGACCAAAATATTCCAGTTAATTCCTGAGTCCATAGATAACACAACTTTTCAGCTTCAGTACATCACCAGATTGCTTGACCATTGGTCCCCATCCTTGGTTTCTGGGCAGGCCACCTACTAGACCCCTGTTTGGAGCTTTTATCAAATTTGATATGGCCAAAGCTGTCATGGTTGGTGTGGAGGGATTTATGTCCTGAGTTTTAAGTACCTATTCTCTCCTTGACTGTTTCCTACAGAAACAGATTTTCCCTCCAAAATCAATTTGAATGAGGCAAAGGTGTCAAAGGCAATTCATTGAATGGCTCATCTGCCAAGTCATCAACTTGCTATATAACCAATTTGCCAAGGGATGGATTCCCAAAGCAAGGGAGGATTCTCCCACAGGTTTTGGTTCTATCACAGATCCCCTGCTTACTCTGCATTGCTGCCTTCCACATCTCCACTCCCGCCCTAGGTCCCATCCCTGCTCTGCTGGTAGCCGAGGACTGGTGGCAAACTCTTGCAAATCTAGGTTAAGGTACTTCTCACCAAATTGCTCATGAGGCAAATTGCATTCCCAAAGTGGGAATTGATTTGCAGAGTTGAGCTTGAGCCATTTCCTGGGACTCCATAATTAGGGTGAGCATACATCCCAGTGACCCTGGTCCAGCTTCCATGGACACCTGTTGTGCTGGAGTTATTAATGGTCCTCCCTCTCCCTCCCAAAGGTGTTATAGTATACGATGTACTTACAAGAGGCTGGACTTACTAAAAACACATTTTGTGTTTAGCACAGGATTTTCTCCAACTTAACATTATTGACATTTGGGAGCAGATGGTTCTTTGTGGGGGGAGCTACGCTGCACATTGTGAGATGTTTAGCAGCATCACTACCCTCTACCCACCAGATGCTGCACACCATCCCGGCTGGGAACCCCTAGTCTAAAGGATGATATCAAACATTTCAGCAGCCTCAGCCGGAGCAATGCATCCCCGGGAGCCTCCTGTAATATGGCGGCACACTCTGGGGAAGAGAGTCAGAGGTTATGGCTCAAGACCCCTAGCTGCATATTTGGTTTGACTCAGTCCTGCCTTGGGCAAATCCCTTGGTAAATCCTTGACCTTGGGCAAATCCCCTGACTTCTCTGGGTTTTAACACTCACATTTGTAGAATAAGGTTATTGACCTAATTATTTAAGAGATGGGGCCTTCGAGAATTTCTAAATGCTGTTTTCTAGATAAAAATGATCTGCAATTTTAATTATAATTATTTGTGCATCTATAAAGTGTTGAAACTTTTCTTTTTAGCTTTATAAAACATTTCCCTCAATCATTTCCCTGGGTTAGAGAGAGAGAGTAGAGGCACGCTTTAGGGCGAGCTGTTGTGAAAGTCCCGCAGCTGGACCTGTCTGGACGTAGGGGACATGTGCACAGAGTTCTCATTGAACAAGTACATCCCGGCTCTGAATGGGACACGACAGGCACCAGTTTAATGATTTCTCAGATGCTAAAAATGAGAACTAGGCAAATTTGTAGCATTGGAGGCACTAAATACAGGATCAAGCCAAGCTGGAAGAAGATGTGGGAACTGAGAGAGAGCAAGGATTTCTGAATACTGAGCTAAAAGCTTGGCCTCTAGGACATTGACCCAGATGTAGATGTTCTCCAGGGGCCTTAAAAGTACGGATGAAAACTGACACTGCTGGTAGAAAGGTCAGAAAAGAGGACTAAGCTACTTCTTGCCTCTTTAAAACACACCTGAAAGATGCTCAGCCACGAATTTATGGAATTCATTCAGGTTAGGTCATAAAATGAATGGACGTACACATAATTCCTTCAATTCTTTGGCTGTATATGCTAAAAAAAAAAACATAAAACTTTGGAAGACTTGCACAGTTGCTTCATAAGAGTAGCACAAACCCAGCTGGCCTGGCTCGACCTTGGCTGGTTGTGAGTGCTAATGCTGGCGGGGCCGGGGGT